>JAAXNX010002278.1:0-13994 GCA_036491905.1 Folsomia manolachei
TGTGTATTTATGCTTGACATTTGGTCAAGCGTGAAAACTTATTATAATAATACGTGACATGTCTAAAAAAAAGTTCCGCTATGAAAAAGATTGTGTCATAACATGAATATTTATTAATTTTAGCCGGATTCATCCAACCGGTCCTTTCACGAGACGGTAAAATAAAATTAGTAATAAAAATATGGAGAACAATGAAATACAATTTAAATGTTTGTTTTTTTTGTGAACAGGGACATGATGACGGTGTTGCCTATGCAGGATTCTCTTGTAGTGTTAAACGTACAGGGTAAAATCTCCATTTGCATTTACATAAGTAAATGTGAAGAAATTGAATGCATCTCTTTTAACAGGAACACAAATTGTGGAAGCTTTGGAAAATGGCGTTTCTCAATATCCAAAGCTGGAAGGTAGATTTCCTCAAGTAGCTGGAATACGGTTTGCCTTTGATCCGTCCAAACAACCAGGCCAGCGGGTGGACCCGAAGTTTGTTAAGATAGGAGATGAGTATCTTCAGCCTCACCAATCTTATCGTTTAGTAACGAAAGAGGTACACATACTTTTGTTATTAAAAATGTCAATCTACGCTTTATCGTAATTTTGTATTATTCTACGCAGTATATAGCCACAGGTCATGATGGATATACTGTTCTGGCTAATGCGGAAGTCTTGGTATGAAACTCCAAATCAAATTAAAAATTTTCCCTTGTGAATGCGTATCTAATTTGTTAAGTCTTCAACAGGCCGACTCAGATCAGTGCCTCGAACTCAGTATTGCTATCCAAAATCATTTCCACGCTGTCGAAATGGTCGCAGGTAGTGGTGGTGGAGGAGCACTAAATCATAAACACAGTCGTCATCATCAATCCTTGATAACACTTTCAAGACGCCACAGTCTTCTGCGATCCATGAGTGCTGTACATGACCTGAACCTCACTTCCCCATCTCTTGATCGGTGCAACAGTCTCAGTCCACGTCCATCTCTTTCCCGACAGGGAAATGTTGTAGAAGAAATGGAAAAACAAACCTGTAAACTGGCTCCGACCGTTGAGGGTCGTATTGTGGCTATCAAGAACAAAGAGGTAAATGCAATTCAACACTATACTTATAACCATTATGAGTTTTTGTCATTTACGAAACTTCTTAAACCATAACTTGTGTTTAGGTTTTGCATGATCTGATGAACGAACGTAAAGAATGGTTAGTGCCGATAAAATATTTCTCCTAATAGTCCATTCCATCAATTATAAAATAATCACAAAATGTTCTCGATTTCAGGGAAGCAACCAGGGCCATAGCTGAAGAAGATGAAAATGTCAGCCCTACCACACCCACTGGTAAGAGCCTTGGACTGGAAGTTCCTAAGTAAATTATAGCTAACTACTAACATCTGTAAACAAATTACTTGGCCCTCCTCACCAAGATCAACCCCACCTAATGATATTGTTATTTTACCAACTTACAGTTCAAGTGTGTGTATTAACTACCTAGCACGTATTTAGTTGTTTTAATCCGTTGAACTTCATTTACTTCTGTGAATGAAATAGAGAGGTGCTTGTTATTATCAATGGAATGAAGCAATCGAATTTTAAAATTTTAAATGTTTTAGTAACATCGTTTTATTATCCCTTATGTGAAGTTGAACCTATTGTTAATTTAGCCTAAAACAGTAACTGGTGCTTGAGAAATTTATCCTATTCATTTTTGTGAGCTTAATTACCCTTAACCGGCATGAGAAAGATGATATTATAATAATTAGTGGAAAATTAATTGCTACCGTCAGATTTTTGGTTTAAATGTGATAATTTTAAAAGTGACATTATTTTTAAGCTGGTCATATTCTGTTAGTTTATGCAAAGAATCTCTCTAGCCGATCGCCAGTATTTCATGCAGTATTATGAGTTCTATCCTTGTCCTTGTGTTTTAAGCTTTAATTTGTACGTGGAACAAAACTTATTTTAAAGAATAGTAGATTGTTTTTTTGTATGATTTATTAATCAATACCACCTTCATTCCTTTACGCTTGTGATGCTTTATTCCTACAACTTCTAATACGCTTGATTACGTGTGTAGTGTATTTGTGTAATCAATTAGTCCCGTAATAAACTAAATGCAAACCTTAACCTATCTGTCTTGTATTACATTACTTCTGTGACGTCATTTTACGCAATTTACTGCAATTTCTCATTGTCTCCATTTCTGCACAATATTTATAGCAATGTCCAGACTCACTGCACTTTACAACATTGCCGTCTCCGGAAACAAAGATAGTCGGTCTCCCACCCCGGATTCCAGAGATGTGTCCTAAAATATGCACACTAAAAATGATCTTGAATTTAACCGGTATCTCAGTTCAGTTGCAACAAGAAACAATCGAATTTAAAATTATGTAACATTTAGCAATAACTTATGATAACAGCCAAGTCAGAGATTCCAACATATCACAAGAATTCTAGTTGTAATAAAAGCACATGTAATATTTTACGTCTTTGACGCAAATGCAAGTAGAATTAGTACAAATTAACAGTTACTGTGGATAAATAAATCTGCAACATTTAAAATTTTAACTTGTTGCCAAGTGTAAATTGATCACGCGACTTATGTCGCAGAGGGGACAATTAAATTGCATACAATTTTTATGTAGCATGAGCATCTGCATGACCCAGATTTTGATGGAATGCTGTGAATGTCTTCAATAATCATACTATTCAAGCCCCCACATTTTCAGAATGGATTTCCAACGTCTTCCAAAAGAGGTATACAAGTTATCTATATTTAATAAACCCATAATTCCAAATTTTTCACTATTCCATAGATCGCCCTACAAATCTTCTCCCACCTCTCCCCCACCGACCAGAAAAGTGCTCGTCTCATCTGCCACGACATCAACGACATATTCCTGTCCCCACAAATCCTTCCGAACTACGCTCTAGTCATGAACGGTTCTGGCTCATTCCTCTACAGGGATCAAACCGTCTCCCTCGTGTCCACACTTACGCCTTGGGTCCATCTCAAATTTACCGAGGATTTCGACATCCTCTCCCTCCTAGATATGGAGGGCACTTTTACAACCCTCATTCAAAGTCTGGTAGGACCTTCCCTAAAATCCTTGACCATCTCCGGGTGTACCTTGTCCCTGGGTCGGTTCATGGAGTTGGTTTCATACACACCCTCCCTAATCGAACTCATCTTATCCCAAGTTCCCAGCTTGTACGAGGACCAGAATCCCGTGCAACTTCTCAACTGGAAGGACTTCATCATCCCGTTTCAAAATAGGTTGCGATCCCTGCAGAAACTTAGTCTGGACGAATCCGACAACTGCGCCTTGAATGATGACAGGACTCTCTGGTTCCTTCTGGATAACACCACCTCCCTTCGCTACCTTAAAGTGTATACAAACCGGAAAAGAAAGTATGAATATCCAACAAACTCCGTGGTTCGAGGGATCGAACGGAATTCGACAACCCTAAGAGAGTTGGACCTCAGTGGAAATGATCATTTGGAGCCGCTATCACTTTGGAGTACGATGTCGCCCAGAAAATTTAATTTAGTGGAGTTACACACTTTAAGAGTGTCTTCGATAAGGATGGATGGTTTTGAGGATATTTCGCCGACCTTGTGCTCCTTGAAGTGTCTGGAACTAAAGGATGTTGGTTTGGAGTACGAATCTTTTCTTGATATCGGAAAAACGCTACCCAGCCTGAAGGATCTTACGGTTAGGAATTGCTCTCTGGAGAATGGCATACTTGGTTTAGCCTTTGGGGGTGCGAGGGCCCTGAAACGGGTAGAATTCTCGGAAAATCGGATGGCTGTAGTGAATTCTGAGGGAGAAAATGAAACAATTTTGGATCAATATGTACATTTTTTCGATTCTGGACCGAAATCACTGGATGACATCAAGATAGTTGGAGATGACACGGGAGCACTGGTACAAAACTTGGCGAGAGCTATAATAATCCCGAATATGACTTATCCGGCGAGAGGGAGTGGTTATCTAAGAAAAGTGAGGAGGCTCAGACTCTCACATTTCCAAGGGTTTCAAGATCCTGCGGTAATAACTCTGCTGGCGGAAATGGGAGAAAGTTTGGAGACCCTGGATTTTTCTTACTCGGATGTTAATGATGATTGGAGTCCTGCATTTGCGAAAATGAAGGGTATCACATTTGAAACATTATATAATTAAAAAATATTGTCATTTGATGCACTAATTATTTAGGTCTTGTATGCCTTTACTTGCATCATACACTCATCTCAGGAGAAATCTTGAAGGGATTGATTTCACTCCCGAAATTGAAAGAGTTTGATCTCAACGAGACTCCGGTATGCTCAAGTGAATCAAATAGATTGATTAAGGAATTTGGAATGTTATATAAGATTCGTGTTTTATCTTACATTTAGGCATCGGTAGATGATACCAACTTAGCTGAGTACCTGGATACTTTAACATTTGAACTGGTGGACTCTGAATTTCTATAAGACACATACCACAGAAAAAGAAGTATGGCAAAATGACTGCATGGATTAAAACATCAATTTTAATAGCAAAATGTGAAATGGATGATGCCTTAATCACTGCTAAAAAAATGACGACAGCTATTTTACATATTCGGGAAAATTGTCTCTTGTGTTTACCATAATAATTTGTAATATGTAATCGAATGAAATAAACTCACATCTGCATTGTTATGGTCCTTGATAGTTTCTGTATTATTTATTTTTCTACCAATACTCATAAAATTACGTTATCAGTAGATTACATGCAATAGGGTTTAGGGATGAAATGAGATTTTATTACAGATTACTTTCCTTTCCTATAAAACTGAGATTTTTGTAGATAAAGATAAATGGTTCGATTCCATCTCAAATGAGACTCGTCCAAAACTACTCAAATCAAAACGGTCAGATCAAATCCAGTACAAAAATATGTTGTAACTCACAATGTTGAGATACAATTCGAAATATTTGTAGCACAGGCAGACGCAGTTTCATCAATATTTTGACGTAAAACTGCTCCGGAATTTCTCCTGGGATATTGCAATCTAAACATGCATCAAACACCAGAATTAGCCAATGAATAATTCAGAGCCAATCAATTCTTTCGATGTAAGCATGGATTCTACCAAAGATTGGGAACTGTCAATGTCTCATCTCATCTTACTCGATAAAGTTTACATCATTTACCCAAAATGATGAGTTTGTTTGCATTGGTTAGCTTCCGTGGGGTGGTGTGGTATGGTGTCGAGTCCTGGGGCAAAGTTTTGGTTATATTTATTCAAAATAGGGAATAAGTAGCAATATCCCATCCCTCACTTTGCAGGGTGTCATCAGCATAACCCAATTTACAAAAGCAAATTTAGGGAAACCGATTACAGGCAATTCTGTCTGTACTCATCGACAGATAAGTTTCTGTTGTACGTTATATGTGAGTAGGATACCTTGTCTCTTGGATGAGAACAACGGATTGGATTCATGTCAATGAACATTTCACATGTGATATGTGCAAGTTTTTGTAATGATGTTTCCAGGAAATCTAGAATATTTGGCATTTTGCTGGAGGATAAAATATGTAATTTTCTTTTCCACAAATTTTTTCTCAACAATTTTCTGTTTCCGTTTTTCTGTCTCAATTTTCCTTTCGGTTGTGTCATCTTACATGATCATAATTATGCAAAGAATCATACACGCCATACTTATGTACCTTAATATCACACCAAGTCAAACTTTTTGCTACTCATACATCCATCCATTTCAGCACCATTTACATATAAAATGCTCACCAGAGACAATTTTAAGATGGACCAACCAACACTCTCACCCGAAACAAAACAACCCTTTAACATTTAAGTACTCCTGCAGCCTCCTCCCATTAACTTTCCCTCAGTATTACACTCATGGGATGCAATAACCCAGAATGAGGCAAACTTGGGCTGTTAGCTACAGCAAATAAAATTAAAAAGCAAATTCTACCCAGCAATTAAACTTATGCTTTGTGACTCCCTGGACGATACTTGGTGACCGTGGGAAGTTGGAAAAAGTTCGTAAAACTTTGCCATGATTTACGGATTGCAAAAAAGTCGCTCGTGGTCATTCCGTCATTGTTTGGATTGAACCAAGCGGAAGGAAATATGTTGAAGTCGGAACTGGCCCAGTTGAGCTGGGACGTTGTCAATTATCACCCTACTAGATGAAGATCTATGATGAGAAGAGGGTCCCTTTGTGAAGTTGGTGTGTTTAATGCTAACTTGACATGACATGGCATGGATGGCAGAACGAATGGGTGAATAGAGATTCCGGTTCAGGGACCCTTCCTTCCTTTGATCTGATCGCAATTAAATTATCTCGGATTTTAGATACCATACATAATTATGGGATGGAGATAAAGATACAAAAGATGGCAGAAATTTTCATGTGCATATTTTGTTATCGGAAGTAATACGGTTGGAAACCAACGGGATTGTGGAAACTGGAATTATAAGATTTCAAAAAATATGCTTTACTAAACCGTCCAAAAATCCAGCAATTCCTAATCACTCACATTAAAACAGCGTTCAAGTTGGGATTGTAGGAGATAAGGCTTGTCGAAATGGATTAGTTAAAGTCCAAATGAAATTATGTCCTCCTAGCTCACTCATCTGAACTCCGTAATAAATACAGAAGTTGGTCATCTGTACAAAATGTCATGAACATGATTATGCATACTTAAGACTTGAACGAGTTCTGGTCAAAGATAGGCCATAATGAGATTCAACCAATCGCAAAAAATCATACAAATATGATTGGATTATAATAAGAATCTGCTCCATAACGAAAATAGGTCTAACTCTAATCGAGCTACAAATATGTATCAATGCATCAGTAGATAACCGACCGTATCCATTTCCCTTTCTATCCATTTGTATGCGTTTATACCGTGTCACATAAAAATTAAGGAGATTTGCACAAAAACCGATCGAACAATGTGGTTGTTTCCATTGCATTAGCAATGACCCATCTGAGAATATTTTTTAAATGCAGTAAAACTTTTTCATCGTCAAGAAATGACATAATTTAAAGCAAAATTCAAAAATGTATCACATTCATAATTCAACTGGAACGAGTTACACAGAGGGGAAAATCCTAATAAAATTAGGTACGGCTTCAGAATCTAGTCTCATTTCCGCTACTGTATCCAATTGCAAGTAAAATATTACAATTACAATTCAGCCAATACTAACTTCCTCTTAGGCACATATTCAGGATCCCACATTTAATAAATAGATAGAATTGAATATTAAATTTCATTTTCATAAGTAAGCTGTCACTACCACTGCCACTACAATACAATTACAATTCAGCCAATACTAACTTCCTCTTAGGCACATATTCAGGATCCCACATTTAATAAATAGATAGAATTGAATATTAAATTTCATTTTCATAAGTAACCTGTCACTACCACTGCCACTACACAAACTGACAATAATAACCAGAGCACAAATGGATACAAGAAAGAAGTTGAAACAGATTGAAAAAGGGAAGGGAACAGAGAAATCCACTTACACTTACTCATATAATACTTTCCCTTCTCCATAACTGTCTCCTATGGATTCTAGAATGCATTGCAATCAGCAAAGTAAATGCCATTTACTAAATGGACATATGGTCAACTAGCCCACCAGCTTAGTTAGACTGGAACTAAAATCGGTGGGAATGAGGAAGCTGAAATACAGGATTTCCGATTTTGCAGAGATTTGTTCATATCGAAATTGCGTGGCAATAATTTTGCAATTTGTGTGTTTCAATTNAACTAGCCCACCAGCTTAGTTAGACTGGAACTAAAATCGGTGGGAATGAGGAAGCTGAAATACAGGATTTCCGATTTTGCAGAGATTTGTTCATATCGAAATTGCGTGGCAATAATTTTGCAATTTGTGTGTTTCAATTAATGTATCGGATCTAACAACCAGTGACCTGTGACTTATAGCAATTTAAAAGTTTGTCAAAACACATAATGTGGCTTCTAAGAATGTGAAGTTTTGAAATTTGAATCATCTTACCGACATTATTTAATGAAATTTAAACCTTAATGAATCCTCGCCAGGAAACCATCCCCAAAATCCTGTGTCACATACAAATTTGGTTTAGTCAATCCGTCTCAACAATCTGTCATTTTTCCTATCCTTCCAATCTTGCATTGTACTCATACTTGGAATTGATAAGCTAAACGAACTTTCCATCCAAAATCCGTCTCAAGTACTCCCCTACACATCTGAAGCTCTGTGGTTGATCCACTTATTACTTATCACTACCCTACCCGGGTAGTTGGTAGTTCCCATCCAACAAACTTCCCTCAAGTAGCAAAGTACCCGGGTAAATAAAACCCGTAAAAAGAAGGAACCTTCCTGCCCTTCTCCCAGTTGAGTTACACAACTCCACCCTGACCGAGGCAGTCACTTCACTTCTTTCCCAGCACTTTACCATATTTCTCAATACTACCGTATTTTGATCCATACAAAAATAAAGTCCAACCAAACCTTGAGTGAGTGAATACAATTTAACCGACCTGACATCAGGGACTTCTCAGAACATCTGCTAGCTCGCCTCTATTTTCATTCGGCTTTGCATTCATTTACTTACTCCATTGTCGTCAGCATTGATTAAAAGCAGTTTCATCTCTACACACAGAATAATACCCAGAATAATGTAAGGGCTGTCCCCTTCACTCCAAAACCAGAGTGAGACAAGGAGAGAAAAGGACCTTGCTAGAGACCTGAATCCCAACCCTGCTCTCATTCTGACCATTTCCATCTCCGTTTCATTATGTTTAAACCCACTACAAACTTATCACATATGTGATCTGACTCTGTTTATTTCTAATTTGATTCATACCCGGGTACAAATAGAATCTGAACTTGTGAGTGAGTTGGTGGCATCAAAGCAAACCGGGTAACAGACCACACCGGTTTCTGTCACCCATTTGGAAGTGTCTCAGATTACGCAACTTTAATCAATAAAAATTGTCCACTGAATCTTAAGTAGTGTAAGTATTAACATTTTAACCTGTGTTTAACAATGACGTCCTTATCCACCAGTGAGGAAGGACACCACAAATCTCCCACATTACCCGACTCCCACGACCGAAATAATTACAGTGCCCGTAAAAAGCGCACATTTGACATCGCATTTTTAACGGGACAAAGTGAAAGTGTTTCACAAGACAAAGAAATCTGTGTCACTCCAGAAAGTAATAATAACAATGATGTGTTAGAACTGAAGAGAAATTGTTCTCCGGAAGTCGAAATAGAGCGAAATTCTCCATATAATTTGAGTCATCATCATCGACACGTAACCTATTCCAATTCCTCGGAAACTTCATCCATGGTTGATGTGGATGTCGACGTGGAGCTGGATGTGGATGTGATGAATGGGTCCCAAAGTGAGGATGAAGCCACACCCACCCAAAATTTTGTCTCAATTTCCACACCGAACCGAAATCTTGTCCATCATCCATCCCTTAAACAACGACCTTCTTCTGCCCACAAATCTTCAAGTCATTCTCGAGTTTTACTTTCTCTGAGTCAAAGTCATTACAACAATCATCAAAATTATTATCGAGGCACTTATCGGCCATCGGGAGGATCTACCTCAGCCCACAATTCCCCATCTACGACCACAATTCATCCACCATCTTTCGGGAGTGGTAGTGTCAAAAATCGGGCCCGTCCCGGTCATCCCGACATAAATGGGAGAAAGAGAGCCAAAGGAAAAAGTGCTTATCCGAAAAATCCTCCTGTCAAAGAAGAAATACGTTTCGAGTCGAAAAGAACAATTGACATAAATCATAGTTCGGACTCCCTTAAAATCAAGGAGAATCTACAATTTTCCACACTAATCCCAACCAAGTTCCAGTAGCAATGGTAATAATCAGACTGAGGTGTCTCATCCTCCAGGTCCAGAGTCTCATCAACTATTTCATTTCAATGGGAATGAGTCTCATCCCGAATTTAACGAGTTTAGCCTACCTCCACACTTGGCCTCGACATTTGCCCTGTTCCCCCACATTTCTCCGATGACCATGTCCAAATTCCTGCCTCATCATTTCCACCAGTTACCCATGGGACAACATCAGCAACATTCTAGTCAATCCTCCAATCAACCCCCATCACCCGGGATTCATTTCTCATCAGCAAAGGTGGAAAAGTCAGAATTCCACGGACAACACTTATCCAATCATTCTCAATCACCACAAAAATTGCGACACTTCTCCGAAATTTATCCCGGATGTGGCTATCCTTACCCGAATCTTATTATTCATCCTCCCCAGTATTCTCCGCCCAATGCAATGAGCATAATGTCTAATCAACATTCTCCCTCAAATGGTGGTGGATCTACCCTCCTACCCCCGTCTCTTACCGCGTTGACACTTCCGGCACAAAATGTCTGTGCCAAATGCAGCATTGGATTCCGGATGACATCGGATTTAGTGTATCATATGCGATCCCATCATAAAAGAGATACATTTGACCCGTTAAAGAAACAAAGGGAAGAAAAACTAAAATGCCCGGTGTGTCATGAAAGCTTTAGGGAAAGACATCATCTCACCAGACACATGACTGCGCATCAAGATCGCGTTGATGAGGCGGCAGCGGCGGCCGCGGCCGCGGCGGCTGCAGGAAGTAATCATGGTGGAGAAAGTTTTGGACAAAGCGGTAGCAGTAGTACAAAATTAGTGGTGTAATGTTATCTTGCAGAGTTAACCGGACGGATGTAATATTTCAAAACAGATGAAATCTCATTTCTAACAAGAATCTTGTAGTTAGAGTAGTTTCAAGTAAATCTGTCTGTCTCTCTTAATATTCATGGAGGAGAAAGTCAAGTCAAAGTCAACCCTTTAAGAAATTGGGCACGTACCAAATTAGCATAAGTAGCCAACTATAAGTAAAGACCTCAAGTTTAGGGAGAGGGCAAGCTGTAACTTTATTTAAAGATAAGATGCCAGCTAGTTAGGGAAGTTGAGTAAGACATAGAAATGTAGTAGCCGTTTCATGTGGTAGGACATATTTTAATGGGTTAGTTACCCTCCACCAGGAAAATAAACCAAGATGTAGTTGAGTACAAAAATAATGGCAAATGCAATATTTCTGGGATGGTTTGCTTTGTGGGAAAGGAAGGATTTTGGTAGGCAGTAGCAATTGAGCTTTAACACTTGGATTAAATGTTAGACTAAATTATGTATAGGAGACAAGGTCCACGGGAAGATAAGACAGATAAGATGGGGGAGTGAGACGTTGGGTTTAAATTGCAGATTAGTCTTAACCAGCCCCTTGTCTGATGCCAAGTTATGCTTGACTCCATGAGTTGACTTATCCAGATTTATTTATTATTATTTATTTATTAGAACAATGGCTGTTATCATAAAGATTAGCTATTCTGTATTTGTGCTATGTGTATGTTTAAAATTTTAATAAACAGTGGACTATTTAAGTTATTAAAATGCAATATTGCCAATGCCAAGCATGCGTTTGTCTCCAGGATCCGAAAATGGCATTTATTCTGTTCACATACTTTATAAGCATTGTGGTTTTATAAGCATTATTGCTTTGTAAATTTTTTCACTGGTACAATCCTAAGCTAAGCTTGTTTTGTTGGAAATATATGGACAAGAAATAAAGAAGTATTCAAAAGTATTTAAGCTTGTTATTTTTCAGTCTTTGACCAACGAAGCCAAACCAGTAAACATACCTTAATAAATACTTATGCCACATAATAATATGCATTCCATCGTTGACCCTTTGTTGGAATATAAAATAGAAAGGGTTATGATACTTGAGCATAGGAGTTAGTGATGAGTTTTGGCCATTAGCCTCAACATTCATTTCTTCAAGTTACAAACACTGTCTTGCATATATCTAACACTAATTCTGAGACAATTTTGCTCTCCAGGCATAATACATAAAAATACATAATAATCTGAATTTACAAAGATGACCTGTTTCGGAAGAATTTGTCCTTCACGTGTGGTAAAGTTTTATTTTGTTTATTGCTTGTATTTCAGATAAAGCTTACAAATAAATTTCAATATCTGTACAAAAATTTAGAAATATTTATGCATGTTTGAAATTATGAGAGCATCACACTGTTTTCAATTTTGCTGATTCTTGACCTTCGGAATTTATTGAACATTCATATTTCCAAAAGCGATACAAAGAAATGCAAAGTTTTTTAATCGAAATCATCTCCAGACTACTAGAAATTCATTTGAATTTGCATTATCTAGTTATTCATATGAATGCCATCCTTGTACTGACATGAATTCCATAGCACAATGCTAAATAGTTATTTGTACTGCTTTCATGAGACAGAGACTTTATGCACAATAAATAATTACTTATATTCAAGGTTGAAAGGTCAATTTTAATTGCTTCTAGCAATCAAAGATGGAACGCGTAATTTTAAGTAACAAACTAATAGCTTTGGGTGAGTCCTTCTTACTTTACAACTCTCATACATTTGAACACTTTGTAGTTATGAAACATAATACTACGTAATTACAATGTACATTATTTATAATTCGGGTGTAGAAGGGTATCGGATCATGATGATCTCATTCCGGGCGACTTGGACTGAATTACGGATAGCGACAACTGATGGTATTTTTATATTCTATTTATTGTGCGTCAAACCCATTTTCAGCAATAAACTTCTAAAAATTTTATTTTTTCTAAATAGTTGTTGACTTGGCCATTTTGAATCGCGAGATTGATGATGCTACCTCGGAAATTGACCGGATCACAGTGTTGATTAACGTTGCTAAAGAGAAAATTAAACCACCGCAAGAAACCCTGTAAACAACTAATCTAAATAATTTCAGATGAGGGAAGGAATAGTTCTAACAGCTATTTACAAAGGTATACAGTTTTTCAACTTTCTCCAATTTTTTTTGCTAAAATTGCTCAAACTGTTCGTTGTGCACTTGCGGAAATAATTGAATGATTAATTCGTTTGTTTTTCCATTTTCAAGTAATTGTTTAAAAAATACACTTAATTATACAAATGTCTATCTGATTGGCAGATATTTAACCTCACATTGAAAGCAGATTGGTTACAAATTGGAAATAAAACTGGCCTAAAAACAAAGACAAACTTTTTTAAACACATATCATTCCGCATCCATCTATTTAGGCTGAACAGTAGCATGCGGTAGTACTGGATGCTTTCCATTCCTACTTACGGCCGGGTAACAATTTATCCTTAACATGACAGCCAAGCAAGCTGGAACAAAAAGTTTGGGAGAGATAAGCAATCTCAATTTGAAAATATGAGTTTTTTTCCATCCAGAAACAGATTTCACCCAACCAACCTCTTCACTTGATTACATCTCGATATGATGTACGGACTCTATTTATGGCCACTGTCATCCCTTCCCTCGGCACCCGCAAAAACCGAGGAGAAAGTGTGCAGGGAGAAAATCGGATCCTATGACAGACTTATTACTAGTTTACCCAACCAGCTTTCAATCCAATTGCAACGAGAAGAATACATAGAAATGAAATGACTTGATTGCATGATTACGATGATGATCATATCCACAAAGTTGTTTCGCTAGATTTTCCTTCCCTTTGACTTAAAATTTGGATATTTTGAAACTTTGATTGTCTCAGAAATTGAAATTCTACAATTGGAACATAAATATTTGAAATTTTGAAAAGATTTTTTGGTAACAAAATAGTAAATCCTTACCAAAAATTAAAAGAAAGTTCCACCCAGAAAATGGGCTGGAAGTGAAATTAATAGTCAACTTCTGCACGGGAATAACTACACTATACCGACATCAGTTATACATTTAATAAATGAATTAATCTCCCTCTTTTATTATTCCACCACCCTTTAATGGGCAGAGTAAAGTAATTCAGCGCAGATTGAATTGTATCACAGTAGACATACCCAGACACTGGTGGTATATTAGCTTAAATTATTCCTACAAATGGAATGGTATGGTTATCTTTCTCAGAAAAAGT
>JAAXNX010002279.1:0-13994 GCA_036491905.1 Folsomia manolachei
GAGAGGCATGAAATGTTTGACCCCATCTGACCTTGAGCGTGGGGGTGCTTATGGGTTTAACTGGCACATGTAACCCACTGCACACGGGAGCTCCTCATTCATTTGGATGTGGGTGTGGTTGATCTGACCTGCTGACTGATAAGGTTGAACGCCTGGCCAGGATTTTGAGAGGAAGAGGAGGTTTCCCTTTGTAGATAGATGAAAAGGTGGACTGAAATTTTGTTGCATTGACTTGAATTTAGTGTGGTAAAAGTCTGGAATTGTTGGATTATTTCTGAAAATTAGATGAATATCCAACCAACTTGATTCCTTTCCTCCACTACCTACAACCACCTCACCAGATAAAATGTTGGATCAATAATTGATTGGCTTCTCCTCAATCAGTCGACTTTCTCCATCATGTTGAAGCCTGGAGAAGCTTTGGTAAGCCACTAGTCGTCTCCACTTTCTCCACTTTTAATCTTGCTTATCCATCCATCCTTGTACTCCTTTCTAGCCCAATATTTAGGAGTTAGCGTTGGGATTTGTGGGACGCTGGTGATGATGATAGCCCAAGTGATCAGGACCCATTTTCACCTGGCTCTGGCTGTCGTCACCCTCGGCTATGTGACCATGTCTGTGTGGAATGGAACCGTCTCCTCCCACCCACACAAATTGTATGACCTTCCATATTTATCCTAAACCCCCATATTTAACCTAAACTCAGTGTCCCAAATATTCAACCACTCCTTGATCTCCTTAATTTCATTTTATTTACCTCTTTAACCTAACCTGGATCAAACTCTATTTGATTACTAATAATCCCTATAAACCTTGACTTTTGTCTCATTTCCCCATCAGTACAGGTTTGGAATGCACCGGGGTTGGGGTCCGGTGGTCATTTATTTTGCCATCTCTACACTCAATTGTACCTCTGCGCCCTCTCCTTCTTCCGATTCCTCATCATTTGGGCCGTCATTCATTCCAAGGATCTGCATCGGAAGGAAGTTGATTATATTCGCTTTCTTCTTGCTCTGCCTTACTAACTACAACCAGTCCAGCTCCAAATGTGTCAAAGTCAAGGATATCCAGCAAAGGATAGGTCCGGGAAAGAATATTAATCTGTGAGCAGGATCCAAAGTATGCAAAATGCTTATTCATCTCAAATTCCTCATGAGAACTGGCCGAGTAGGTTGTCTCATATTCCCGTCAGTTTCTGATATGGTTATGCTGTCTGATCTGATATTATTATGAAGCTTGAAAACAAAAGGAAAGACAAGGATGCAATTCAATAATTGGTTAATTTGTGATCCGATTGCATGGCATGCTTAATTATGGTGCTGCTTTTATAATTTTATTAAGGGACTTGGTAGCAATCAACCCAAACTTTATTTTGAGTACTGGAGTTGTGTAACATAACACAAAGCATTCCCAGTGGTGCATGAGTATACTTTCTTGTAAATTACAACTCAATAAATAATGTGTCCTAGTAAGTAATATATAAATGTCTCGGGATGACATCCAAATAAATTAAGGCAGATTATTCATCCATTTATGGACAATGTCCTCAATCCCCATTCCCACCACGCAAACCATGACCATTGACGCCCCCATCACACTCCTCCAATCCGGCACTTCATTAAATATGATAGACCTGAAGGCGAATTATGAAGAATTAGTAATCACACTCTCTTCTTGATAATATATACTTGAACTAAAAGGCGACCTTACCTGAAGAACATAGGCAAGAACAATGTCCATGGATCGGGTGACAGCCACGCGACCAGCCCCTTCATAAGTGAGTGCAATTGCCACCAGGATTTGACCAGAGAGACCAAAAACTCCAACGAGTAGAACGAGGACCCACTGGGTGAGCTCCATGACTGGCATTTGGGGCCACACTCCCCCCGAGGTGACAGCCAGGATGAGGGAGGAGATGACGAGAGACCAAAAACTGAATTGGAACACCACCACAGAGTAGTGACATTTGTTGCATTTCCTCATGATCACAATGTTCATGGCTGTGAAAATGGTTCCGGAGAGAGCGGCGGCATAGCCCACCATGTTGTAGGCACTCTCTGCCCCCTCCACCACCTCCCGGGTGAAGAGGAAGGGAGGCTTCGTGATAAATACCACACCCGTCACCAACATGAACACGATCAAGGTGCGGTAGAAGCCGCAGGGCTCCCTCAGCCACAGGTGGGACATGACCATCACAAACACCGGAGAGCTGGTTGGAGGGTCAAAGGCACATAATTAGGAGGAGGATAAGACAAGGTTAAGATATAGATATGGTCTCTTACCTAAAAATAATGGTGGCAGCATCCCCAAGTGGGAGGAGTCTGAATGAGTAAAACAGCATGACGAGTGTGGTTCCACCGATGATTCCTTGGAAGAAGAGAAGGAGTCGGGATCCAGAGGGTCCCATCAAGTGCTCGTTTCGGGACAAGGCGATCGGTAGCGTCACTGCAACCTGGGGGAGGTGGAGAAACAGAAATAAATAATTAGACAACTAATTGATTAACCCATCACCCAGAAGTGGGTGTGACTGGGTACCTGGAAGAGTGAGCGAAAGATGAGTAGCATCATGGGATCAATGTCGGTGAGATATTTGACAGTTCCGGAGCAGAGGGTGAAGAATACTCCGGAAATGAAGGCGAGGAGGATTCCCCAGAAGTTGGTTTTAGTGGGAACAATCTTCTTTTTGGTGAGGAGAGGTGTCTTGGAGTTGACATTGTTGTCCCCAGAGGAAGGATAGCCTCCAGTCCCTTTAAGGGAGGGTGTGAGTGGAGGATAGATGGGTTGGGAGGAGAGATTCTTTTGATAGCTGTTCATCCTTTCGAGGGGTGCTTTGTCGTTGGACTGGAATCCGTTCCCAGTCCCACCCCCTCCTCCATTGGGGATGGATGGGAAGGTGATGACTTCCGTGGGTGGGAGATGATGAAAGTCTGGTTGATGGTACTCTTGGACTGGAGGCTCCAGGAGTCGAGTGTAGTCACCTGGAGAGTGGGGGGCGGATGGCTCCTTGTACTGGGTAATGTACTGTGGGAGGAGTGTGGATGTCATCTTGCTGGAGGAATAGACCTGACCTTCTTCTTCTTGGCACCCTTGACTGGATAAGATATTGGGTAGCAGTGGAAGGGAGAGACAGGCTCGGAAGAGTGGATTTTGGGGAAATTGAGACAACCCGAATCTTGCCTGAATGAAAGAAGCTTTTAGGCTTCTGCTGGATAAGATTAAGGACGGGGTTGACTAATGAGTCCGAATTTCTTGGAAGTGATTGAAGACTGAACCCGGAGTGACTGGTGGTGGGAAGATGTGCCTGGAAGGAGGTTGAGAGATGACTAAAGGACTTGCTCTCCTGCCTTGTCCTCCATATATTAATACTATCTTATGAAATTAATTATGCCGTGTCTTATCCAACATCTTGAGGTTATTATCCTTCATCCATGTCATTCAATTGATGTCATTCATGTGATCTGTGGTGGTTGGGGTTGGGGTTTGGCTGGAGAATTAGTTGTAAATGGATTGTTCTTATTATTATTCCATCATCTTGTGGGAGAGAATGGATGGAAGGAAGGAATGGCAGGGGTTAGGTACTTACTTAATACTAAATAGTATTATGTGGTTAGTACAGATCCCTTTCCTTGGGTGAGTGCTCAGTTGTCACCGTCTGTGGCGCAGCTGTGGGTGGAAGGGCGTGACGTCCGTGAGACTGGCTCTTGTGCGTAGTAAATGGATGGAATTTATGAAATGATGGAGTCCTGACTTATCTCATGTCCACCAGGTCCACCATAATTCCAAACTATTCCAAAGTAGTGGTGTCAGCCAGATGGGACTAATTGAATTGTGGCTCAAAACATCAACAGTTCAAGAGCATCTTCCCTGGAGAGTGGAGTCGTACTCTTTATCCATGCAAACCTTGCATGATGTGAATTAATTGGAGGGAATAACACTGCATTACATCCTTGATAGAAAAGTATTTGGTTGCAAGTCCAATTAATCCATTAAATCTTAAATCAAAATGAATGGTTTGAAAAAGGGAAACTCTGCGTCCATGCTATTAGTACTTGGATTGGTTGGCGTCACGCCGGATCCAATGACACATGTGGTACATGGGGGCTGGAGTCGCTGGAAGAGGTGAGAGAGGAAAGTAAAGGAATGGTCGATGGGATAATTAAGGATGGATAAAATAATGAAACTGAGATTACCATAATTGCATTTCTTAAAGACGCATAATATGCGGAGGAGATAATTTACAAATAAAGACGGGCAACTTGCTAGTGGCGACAATTAAGCCAAGTTAGTCAAATTATCCCACCCACATATTACACAGTTGCACAAGAGTTGGGATATGAAGAAGGTATGATCAGTGCAATTGGTGTCCAATCTAGTCAGTCGGCCAATTTCAGATTTGTCAAAATCCTCGCTTATCCGTGGATTGAACAGTAATCAGGAATTGGGAAGAATGAATGACTGAGCACTTGATTTGTAATTTGTGATGGGAATCTATAAAATAGGGAGAAAGTGGAAACTGGGTCATGTGATCTTATCTTATCTCAGTACATTTCCCAGGAGAAAGCAAGAGTGGTGGTGTTAAAATAGCTATGGCTTGATAAGACAAGGGTGTGCTGAACATGTACGTATGTAAGTTCTTGCCTCATTTATCTGTGGGAGAAAGAATGAGTTGTAATTTCTAATGTAAAGCCACTACCTGACCTGAGGCAGTTAAGACATTGCAAGTTGGTCATCCTACAATTTGGTGGGTGGGTGGGTTATCATTACATCTATGCAATGATTGGTTCTGGGATTTCTCAACATTTTTAACTTAATTACAACATTTGCGTAATTATACGATACAAGAAGCACACTGCATCATGTAGTCTGAATGCCAAGTCAGTCATCTCATCATTCTCAACTCTCATGCAACCCTTTTTCATTGATATTGATTGGTCAGTTCAGCTGGTTCCTGTCCAACCTAACCCAACCATCCCATTCACACATTTATGGCTTTGTAAGAAAATACAATAAATTGGGACCAGCTACATAAATTAGTTTACTCCAAAACGGTTGGTTTATAATATGGCCGCTACTAGTCCAGTAATTGGGGAGGGTGTGGTGAAGGAGGTGGGGCTGGTTCGGGAGGTGTTGGATGGAGTTTTGGGGAGTCTTCAAACCCTTTTCAGCTACCTCCTCCTCCCACTCGCACTCCCTTTCCTCTTCTTCCAAGAGTGTCTCGCATGGTTCAGAGAAATCACGGGACTCAATAACCGAGCAATGGAAGGAAAGGTAAAACCACAACTCTAACCAAATATTAGAAACCACCACAATAATTGTATTAAGCATAACCTTCTCTTTGGTATTATCCAATTAGGTTGTCCTCATAACTGGAGCTAGTTCGGGTAAGACAAATCAAAATCAAACTAATCTAAAATTGATTGATTCCACCAATTTCTCACTCAGGGATCGGAGAGACGCTTGCCCACAAATTCTACTCTTGTGGATGTCGACTTATCCTGGCGTCTCGACGACGGGAGGAGCTGGAAAGGGTTAAGGATGATCTCCTACGACAAAAATCTGTAAGATAACCATTCCACGGAGAGAATATGAGCTGGTTTTGCTCAAAGAACTGCAATTTGCTAGACAGGAGGAAGTCGCGTCCATGTGCCGGCCGTGTTGGAGATGGATCTGGGGGATATCAAATCCATCCCTGCCAAGGCCCGAGTGGCTCTCGCTATTTTTGGAGAGGTTGACATACTCGTCAACAATGCGGGGATCCTTCATTCCGGAAATGTGCTGGACACGGAGCTGGATGTGGACAGGAAGGTCATGGATGTCAACTATTTTGGAACTCTGGCACTCACCAAAGGTCCGTGGGAAGCAGTTATCCAGAAATTCGGAATAATTTCCTATATTTTGACTTCTTTCCAGTTGTGGGTAACGCCATGAAGGCCAGGAAATCTGGACATATTGTGTTCATGTCCAGCGTCTCTGGAAAAATCTCCATTCCTCACAGGTAAGGTACACCCACTGGAATATTGCTAACCATACTAATAACGCTTTCTTCTGTCCCCAGTTCCGCCTACTCCGCCTCCAAACACGCCATGCAAGCACTGGGGGACAGTTTACGAGCGGAAGTGAGTGAGGACGGGATCCAGGTGACCATGATTTGTCCAGGCTATGTGAGAACAAATATTTCCAAGAATGCGCTCTCCGGGGATGGGACTCCAGTGGGCACAACCTCCAAAAATATAGCGACCGGCCTGGATCCGGAGTATGTGGCGGAGAGGGTGGTCAAAGCAGTGGAGAGGGGAGAGAAGGACGTCGTCATTTCCCCACTGGTTCCAAAGCTGGCGATATTCCTGAGATACACGACGCCCTCCCTCTTCTTCCTCCTCATGCGGAGGATGGGGAGAGCCTACAATAAGAGGGAGGCGGAGAAGAAGGCCAAATAGCCACCACACCCATCCATACTCTACCTGACAAAATTACTCAATGATGGCTTATCTCAAGTATATCTGAGCTTATAATAAAAGTGGAGTCATCATCTGCATTCTAAACCTGAATTTCCTTGTATCTCATTCTCATTCAGGCACTCATCATGTTGCAGATAAGAGAAGGTTGGTTGGGTGGAGAAAGTACTGGAGAAAGTTAGTGAGGGAGTGAGAGAGAGAGAGACTAAAGCCAGGTTGAGTTGTTGGATGGATGGCGGTGGAGTCGGAGCTCACAAAAAAGCTGCTCTGGCCAAAAAACCAGTTTTTACACAAAATCACAGCAAAATACAAACTGGGAGGTCGTAAATAAATAGGTTCCTCTAACCACACCCACCCGACGAGGAGGCTTCTCTCCTCCCACCAGAAACCCCTCCACTCAGTTGGACGCTTATCAAGGGAGCAGGAGGCAGACCTTCCTGGGCATGGGTAAGGTTTCAATTGGCTGGTTAATTACAATGGATAGTTAGTAATTATAATTAATTTAATCCTAGGATAAGCTCCACCATCAAGAGCAAGCCTCACCCATTCACCCACCCACTGGGACAGGGACTGGGTTTGTTTGATTAATCAGAGCCAGAAGACAACCCCAGTAAGTCAACCACAAATTACTTTCTTTAGACTTCAACTTCCCCTCAATGGCCCCACTCGCCCCACAACAATAATTGGCACACTCACTCACTCACTCCCTCTTACTTGACTTATCTTTCAGAATCAGGCCACCAAACTTTATGAGCAACCTCGTCAACTGACAGAGACTGAGAGGAGGATGAATAACAAAAGTCCCTTCATCCCCAATGTGCCCACACCCCAAGGAGGAGGAGGTCACTGGAATGACCCCTCCCTCTCACAGCTATTCAATATCTCACCCTCAACCACCAACAATCAATCCTCGTCTGCTCAGGGTGGGAGTGGATCCCTATACAACGTGGGCTTCATAAATGCTCCTCCATATCCAGATGTCTGGGCTGCGGCTGGTGCGGCCGTCCTCAATAATTCAGCCCTTCCCTCCATGACACACCCAACCCACTCTGGCAGCTACTCCTATCAGCTGACCTCCTCCTCCTCCCCTTCAGTCAACTACTCCACGGCCACCAATCAACTCCAGCAGGGTCAGGCTCAACTGAGTCAAGGCCAATTCCTAGGTCAACAGGTCATGATGCAGAATATTGTGCAACAGCAGAATAATAATAATAGCAACTCATCTTCTGGACGTGGAGGGATGCAGCTATCCCTGGACACACCTCATCACCAATTTGTTCACCATTTCCCTGTTAATCTCTCACCACCTGCTCATTCATCTTCTGGGGCTGGGGGAGGCAGATCTCGATCCCCTGCCAATCAATTTCCCAATCATTCTCAATCACAAGGAGGAGGACGTCACTCTCACTCCTCTCCAAGATCTCAACAGACTCAGTTTAGCCACCAACAGCAGTTTAGCCAGCAGCAGGGAAATCGGAGTCCGAGTCCAATGTCTTTGGAGTCCTTTGTGACCTCGGCGCAGGCGGCGGCGGCACAGCAGCAGCAGCAGTCTCAGCAGCAGAGCCAGTATCAGAATGTGTCCAATATGATGATATCCTCCGCCAACTATCTCTCCTCCCTCCCATTCCTCAACATCAACAACTCTCGACTTCAGTCACCATCCTCCTCAATGTCACCTTACTCTGGGGGCTCATCCTCACCCAGTCCAAGTCCCACACCCATCCAACAACAGGAGCATCATGTAGTTATTCAACATGGGGGCACATCCTCCAGGGGACGTGTCAGTAACAACAACAACAGCTGCTCTCAGCCTCAACCATCTCCTATTCAACAGCAATTCCTCTACTCAACCCCATCCAGATCATCCCCTGGAGGAGGAGGACAGGGACAGCCTCCTCCTGCACATATGGGCTCCTCCAGACCCAGTCCTACCTCCTACGCTCCGTCTCAGTCTCCATCCCCTGGAAACAATGCTCGCTCTCCACCCTATCACCATCAAATCCTTCATCCTGCGTCGTCTCAACCACACCCATTGTCTCAACAACAACAGTCACCACGAATAACTCAACAATCTCCTCCCAGTCCTCCATCCCAACCTCCACCCAAAGCCAAAGCACCCCGTAAACCTCGTGCGCCTCGGAAAAAGAAGGAGAAACCGGAACCACTCCTCCCACCTCCGCCTTCTCCCCATAAACCGATCCCCTCCTACCATCCTCCTCCTCCTCCGCCCATTTCTCAGGGACAGGCTCAACTGATGTCGGCTGGAGGATTGCCACCTCCACAAATGTTTACTGGGGGTCCACCCCTCTCCATGCCAAATCTATCCAATACTTGGACACCCCAGTTCCCACTCAATTATCCACCCACTTTCACAGGAGGAGGAGGAGGAGGAGGAACCATGCCACACCCACAACTTAATAATAATTATAATCGTCCCCAGTATCAGACTAATGTGAGGACAACTACACCCAACAATCAGCAACAGCAAGGAGTCGTTCGTTCAACTGTGATACAGGGGCAGGTGGGAGGAGGAGGTGGAGTCAGCACTGCTACTTCAGCCACACCCCTCACCGTCACTGCCTCACCACAACGAGCTCCTCAGAGACGAGGTTCCAAGGGAGGACCAGCAGCTGCCCCTCCTCCAAAGCAAGTGAATCTGTTGGACTATGCCATGGAGAAGGCTGGGATTCCTTCCAGTATCATTCAGATTCATGGACAAGGTCTGGGGCCGGGTGGAGGGAACTTGGTGAAGAGTGATGCAGAGCTACTGGGATTGGCCATGGCGGAAACGGGGACAGAGTCTGGAGGTGGGCCGGCTCCTTCTGGAGCGACCAAAGTCACTGGCGGAGATTTTGATTTGGAGGTAAGGATGGTTACCTTATCTTTAGCTTATCCATATGTTTTCTGAAATAAGTGATAACCTAATTTTTGTGGTTGCAGTCTGAACTGTGTCGTTTCTATTCTCCCGCATCCCCAAAGGAGTTGAAGGAATTGAAGCCTATCGTCACTGCTGCCCCTGTCCCTCCTCCTCCAACTACGAAGGGAGGAACCACACCCACTCCTACACCTGTTGCCACATCTGTAGCTACTCCATCCAAGACCACACCTCCTCCTCCTACTACGCAATCCACTTCGTCTGGCAAGGCTGGTGGAGCCACAACCAAATCCAAACCTCCTCTCTCAGATGATGATGATGACTGCGAAGTGATCATGGTTAAATTGGGGGACAAGAAATTACGGAGACTGCCCCCAACCAGAGGAGGAAACAGAGGTGGAGGACAAAGAAGAAATCCGAGTAGTCAGGTTCCCACACGACCAAATATCACGGTTCGAGGGGCGCCAGGTCAATCAGCAGGACGTGGAGGCAGAGGAGGAGCTCAGTCAGCCCCACCTCCAGGGAGAGGAGCTAAAGGAGCAGCCACCTCCTCCTCCATGGTACGAGCAGCTTATCCAAATGGAAGAGTTGTTGCAGTTGCACCCAAAACACGAGTCCCCATTCCACCCAAATCCACGCCTCCACAACCCCCAGCACAGGGAAAGGTCAAACCAACAGCTCGTAAGAGTACGGCGCCTCCTCCACCACCTCCTCCCAAAGGCCGACCACCCCCCAGAGGAAGGTCACACAAGAGACGAGCCCCCTCTCCGGAGGATGAGGAGGAGGTTGATTACTTTACGGAGGAGGAGATTGATTTTGATCTTGGTCCGGTACGACCCAAAATGACTCGACAAGCCGCCCGAGCTCTGTTGCAACAACAAATAAAACAAGTGGAGGAGTTTGAGGCCAAGTCAAAGTCCAGGTCAGCCACACCCACACCCTCCAAAGCTCAACCCCCACTGAGGATGAGAGTCAATTTGAAAGAGGGGAAAGTGGAGGAGCTGAGTCCAAATCCAGACAGAGCAGGGCCCAAAAGTAGGAAACGGAAGAACTCCCCACTGGCCAAAAGGAGAGATTCCTCCCCCATCCTCCCAGAAAGAGTAGGAGGTGGAGATGATGATTTATGTATTGTGGACGAATTTCTGGCGGATTCGGATGCATCTTCCTACGACCCGGATGGGGAGAGGGATGAAGCCTCCTCTGAGAGTAGTGAAAGTGATTTGGAGGAGGAGGAACTGGCCAATCCAAGCACTCCTCCCTCTCCACCCATTGGTGGGAGGGGAAGAAAGAATAAGAAGACTCCACCCAAGAAAGCCAAGAGACTAAAGATTGAAGATGTTTATGGAGAAGAGGAGGAGGAGGAAGGCTCCATTCCTGGACAACTGTCGCCAATTGGAGGAGGAGACGAGGTGGAAGATGGATACGAGACTCCTCTGGGTAGCCCACCCTCTCCTCCCTTTAAGAATCAGGCAGCTCCTCCCACTCCTGGAGAAGGGGATGGATGGCGGACAGAAACTTTGTTGGTGGATAAGGAAAAGAAGCCTCCAAGTCCTCAGAAGAGCTCGTCTCCAGAGGAGAGTGAGGATGAGGATGAAGTGCCGGAGGAGTGTCCACCTCCCAAATTTGAAGCTCCCAAGCCCACCACGGTCCTCAAGGGGACGAAGGAGGAGGCGGACAAGGCTCTCAATGCTATGAGAGCTCAAATGGCTCAACTGACAAGGTTTAAACTCCCCTTCTTTGGATCCAGTGGGAAGTAGAGTAGAGAGGAATCACAAATAAACAAGTATTCAGAGGGGTTAATGTACTGACAGGGTTTGGGCGTGGTTGTTACATGCACCCACTTAATAATTAATTAGGTTAGCTCTTCATCACTACCTTACCCGGTGCCTCAAACATTTTCTAGGAGCACGATTAATTAGATATTATGTAGGGTTCCATGTTTGTAATTTACTTCTTTCTCATCTTGTTATTATTCTTTTACAAAGCCTGTTTCCGTTGTATGTATATCAACTTGCATGGAATGTTGGCTACTATTTTATACAGTGTGTGGAATGTGGGGAGACAATTAGTAGTGTTAGTTAGTAGTAGTGTTAGTTAGTGGTGTAATTAAATTCATTTCGTTGAGTAATTGAATACTGATGTGAATTTGTAAATACAGTTCCCGGATTATCTACGATATATCTAATAAATGAATATTATAATGCAAAATGGAGACTAAATACATCATTAATTATTTGGAGTCAATAAAGACGCCTTAATTTCATGGAAATCATTCCCCAGTGGCGTGGGTGTGTCGTGCATATTAAACTGGAACCATTTGCCAAATTAAGAGGGCTAAAGATTCATCCATTTTCCGTATTTATATTTATTGGGCGAAAGGAAACGAGTAATTAAATGATTCTTATATAATAAATATAAATCTATTCACTAACTTTACATCTAAATAAATAAGTTGAAGGGGTCCGATCCGATTTGATGATTGTGTGATTATTATAAGTAGCTTATTCATATTATATGGGGAGAGGCAGAGGGACAGGGAGAGAGAGAGAGGTTTAAACACTTTGATATCCTCGGGATCGAGAGCGACGTCTGCCAACGAGATAAGCAATTAAGACGATGACCACAAGTCCTGCCAAGGCGGCTCCAACAGCGATAGGGACCACATCTGAAGCATCATCGGCTGGGCAATCAATTGCTGCAATTAATCAAAAACCACGCTTCGTTAATATCTCAAACAAAATTAATACGCCGATAAGCCAATGTGAACAGGTCAAGAGTTGACTCTGTTTAAAAATTATCTGGCTATTGTTTCCAACCACAGGATGCACAATGTTGAATTGAGTTCAGATTCATCGTGTGTTTTAAAGTTGGACTGGTTCCTATTCCCTTCTTTTCATTAAACCAAAACAGCAATTTCTATAGTTTGCGTGTTCTGGAGCGTTAAGAGGGTGTGGTCAAAGTACTAAAATATCAAGGGCCCCTCTTACCAGAGCTGAAGACTCGTTGACCGGGTGGAGTTTTTCGGAATGCTTCAATTCGAATATCACTCAGTTTCAGGGTAACAAAGTCATCCTTGGATTTTATCCTTTCCTCCTGCATACACGAGTAGGAGTGGTTCAGAGGGGTTTGGAAGGCTGCTTGACCCTCGATGGAATATTTGTAGGGGGTGTCTGAATAAATAACAAGGAATTATTTTAGTAACCTCCATTACAGGGAAAGTAGAAAAGAGTCATGTTATAAAATGGAGATCTAAATATTTCCAACGACAGGATACACGACTCAAATTAGAAATTGGTCCTGCGTTAAAGATGGAACTTTACAAATTACTTTCCCCACTGAATATTAAAACCAACTCAATTAATCAACAATTAAAAGAATTGGGCGTTGAATGGGGTTCAATAACTTTGGGTTAAAATGGAGTTACTTTTAATTGCAGCCATTTACCTGGGTTGGTGTCATTAACCCATCCAGCAGCAGGATCCTTGTACACCTCTCCCTTGGCTCCGACTAGGGCAAACTTTCCAGGACTGATTCCAGTGGGGGGTCCAACGTCGGGCACGCCCTCAGCAGTCTCATTCTTGTCAAAGAGGAATTGAATGGTGTTCCCGTGAATGGCGGCATCCGGAGAGGTCACGTTCCAGTCCAGTTGCAATATTCCTTTGACACAATCTCCTGAGACGGACACGCCATGAATGGGGATGTCCACGGTGGCCGTGTGATTCTGTAGAAATATATAAGTTAGTCACATGACCTAGCAGTGACCCAAACTATTTCACCCCGGCGGCCGTGACCTTACTTTGGTGTCGTTGCCGATGTAGAGAATGGCAATCTCCAAAGCTCCCTTGAGCATGATGCAAGTGACATTTTTGTCATCCTCCAACGTCCACTTGCCCTCGTTTCCAGGAAACTTTGGACTAGGTTTAATGGGTGCTGGGGTGGTCACAGGGGCTGCAGTTGTGGGTATGGGTGTCGTGGGGGTAGTTGTTGTGGGAGGAGGAGTGGGTGTGGTGGATGTGGTCGTTGCAGGTGGTTGTGGTGGCTGTTGAGCAGATATTCCAAGACACAAAACTGGAAGAAGAATAGAAAGAAGGATTTGTAAAGGAGTAAGGAATTGGGTTATAATTGGATGATTATGAGAAATTAGATTTTACCCGAAACTCCGATGAGGAGGATGGTCTGGGAGGGTTAGTTGGGGAGGGCCAAGGGGATGGGGAAGGGGGAGCGTACGGCGATGTCGAGTTTGCCGAGTTGGGAGGTTGGTTGGGTGAGGAGGCGCTTTTGTTGCGCTGCCATGTTGATCGGGTGTGTGAGGGAAGATGGGTGGCGAAATGCTCTTTGCAGCTGTTTCGGACAGGGTGACTCGGGGCCGCTGAGCGAAGTTGTGGGAAGTTCTGAAGGGGAATCAAGCTGTGAATGAACAGTATTAGAACTTACTGTGAAGGGCTTTGGAAGCAGCCCGCGACTTACGATGAACGGTGGTGGCTCACTCATGCACAGTGTCACAGCTTGCTCAATGGCGCAAATATGGTCTCAGGTCAAAAGCGACAGCGTAAGGTAGTAGCGGATATTCTTATGCTTGCTTAGTCTATGCGCATCGTGTGAATTGTGTTGCTGTGCTGCTGCTGGTTGTGGGTTGATGCCCGAGTTGCCCTACTGTAGAAGCGTCC
>JAAXNX010002280.1:0-13993 GCA_036491905.1 Folsomia manolachei
GAAAGCAGACCTTGCATGTGAATTTAAAGGACAGCTGCATAAAATATGCCAGAGGGACTGTTCCTCATTCTTGCTACAAATGTCACATATTTCGTTGTAATTCAGTTTGATGTGTCCAATATGTAACAAAAATAGTACTTCCAAAATTATTCCATTTCGTTAAACCGCATTTGGAGGCAGTCCATTTGCATTACTTACGTTTTGTCGTTTAGCAAACTGCATTTCCTTCCCTGTCAATCTCTACGCCCAACGCCTACGAGTTTACCATTCTGCAACAAGTACTTCAAGCTGCGTTTAGATAACTCATTGTCATTTCTTTTAGCATGATTTTTACTTGCAAAACAAAACAAACAATTCTTGGAGAGGATGCAATGCAAGGAAGACAACCCAGAGGAATTGTGTCAACGTCACCAAAACATGATCACCTTTGTCAGCGGCAGCAATGATAAGCAGTGAATGTCGTCACCGTCCATGCATTCATCTTATTGTCCAAGCTAAGCCAGTTACTTTAGTAAAAACGCTACATTTCCTAAAATGTCGTAAAAATTGCCACAAATCCCTGCAATAGTCATGTTTTTATTTCATGGCGTCATTCAGGGAAGTAGTAGTGTTATCTTGAGTCAAGATTAATTTGGTGTTAGTTGGCATTCAAACAAAAGATAAGAACTTGACACAATTTCTTTGCTCTTTCCTTAAAAAGTGCACACATCACACTCACACAACGTGGACATGACATTTACCTTTACCTGAATTCCGATGACTTTGAAAATGTTACTGCATTCCCCAGAAATAGGCCAAGTGCATTCATGTCATGAATTCACACTTAGCTTTATTAAGACCCTTCGGCTCAGTAAGTCAATTTCCAAATGATAGGTGAGAGTGATCCATGATTGTAATTTAGCCAGCTAACTTTGGTTAATTGCACTTTTCCTTCTATTTTGTAAGTGTAATTCATTTAAGAGACTTTAATAGGCTTCACTCATGCAGAAGGACGAATGCATAATAAATGATGATTATTACCAATAACAAATAGTTGGACAGGTAGCTTACTGAGAGAGCTAAAGAAAATATTTTTGGAGAAGTATTTTCGAAGAAGTCTTCGATGATAAGAGACTTATCTTTGATATGGATTAACGTTTCGCTCCAAAAATATCTTTGTAACCAAACTAAAAGTTGAAGAGAATTGAAAAAATATAAATGGAATTGAAATCAGAATACTTTCACTTTCTGGATTTAATTAATTATTTATCACCACCCATTAGATAAAGTAATACCTGGCTGGCCGTCAAAATATGGCAGCATTAGTATTACCAAGAATTGCGGAGAATGCATGCGAGCTATTAGCTGACCATGAGTGCATCAAGTCCAAGAGGAATTAAATTAGCAAATATAGTTACAAGTAAGCTACTAAAGAACGACACATACTGACCAGTAAAGTGACCACTACAAAGTAATAATGTCCACTTACTTCCACTTTTTGGTTCAAGCATACCAACATGAGATGAGATTACCTTGCTTTTGCTTTACCAAATAAATTTGCAACGCAGCGACAAACAATTGTTTGGTTATATAGTGGCCAAATTGTTTCTTACATCCAGCCAACATTTGCAACTTCATTCTTGACCAGACCGCTGATTAGACGAGATTAGAGTAAGGGACCATGTAACAAGGAAACATTATGCAAAAAGTGTGAATAAGTGTTGATAAAAATATTTCGAAAATTTTCAAAATTTTTGAAACAACAGATTTCCAAAAACTATCTAACGAATATCACAATATCCACAATTGCAATCATACCAGATTGGAGGCAAACTGCGACAAATCCAGAAATTGCTGGCTGATATTCCACAAGATAAGTCACTTATCCCAGTCACTTATCACAGTGATGTGACCTGTGACCTAGTACATTATAAGTGTATGTTCTCCATGTACTTCAGAATCATGGAAGATTCCCCCGAACTCGTGAAACTGTTGAAATACATAATATTCGGAACCGTGCTCGTCCTCCAAGTACCCAGTGTTTCCTCCCTCCTCTCTCAAAGTCCCCACCAACCTCATCCCTTTAATGGCGAGGATTTCTCCAGGTTCCGCTCATCCGACTTGATATCCTCCTCCGAAAATCGGGGTGGCAGTGACTCAAGTCATGAACATGGTCCTTATAAACGTGGTGGAGACGCCATGAGTCCCGAAGGTGGGATGAGACCGGTCCTAGAGAAATTTGGAGGTTCGTTGTGCTCCATCTTTAAAACGTTTCTGGAACCGCGGCGACGTTTTCAGAGATGTCGGGTTGGAGGACCAGGTCCAAATATGAGACGTGGCGCTAGGCGCGAGCGTGGGCGAAGGGTGGAACGACCCTTGACGCCACTGGGGTCAAACGATCTCCAAGAAGGTGACATGTTGCAGTTACAGCAACGCCACGATATGGAGATGAGAATGATGGCAATGGGTATGGCGATGGAGAACAACTCAAGTCATGAACATGGTCCTTATAAACGTGGTGGAGACGCCATGAGTCCCGAAGGTGGGATGAGACCGGTCCTAGAAAAATTTGGGGGTTCATTGTGCTCCATCTTTAAAACGTTTCTGGAACCGCGGCGACGTTTTCAGAGATGTCGGGTTGGACCGGGTCCAAATATGAGACGTGGCGCTAGGCGCGAGCGTGGGCGAAGGGTGGAACGACCCCTGACGCCACTGGGGTCAAACGATCTCCAAGAAGGTGACATGTTGCAGTTACAGCAACGCCACGATATGGAGATGAGAATGATGGCAATGGGTATGGCGATGGAGAACGAGAGAATGTCGCAGGGTTCAGGAATGATGTCGGAACTGGATGAGGAACAAATTAACACTTCCGGAGAAGATGGTCGTCCTATGGATCACGATGGGAGGAGAGGTACTAAAAAGTTTGTTAGATTGCATCTTATCCAGGATGATAAGGCTCTTATCCATGTTTGCAGGAGGTGGCGAAGAGCAGGATGAGAATATAGATCCTACCAAGGTATCTCAGGATCGGACCATGATCCTTGTTCCGGAGAGATCGTGTCCACCCGGGAGTAGGAGGGATGCCCGGGGTTATTGTAGGAGGTTGGTTAAAATCCGGACAAATTATCAGTATGGTCCTCCTCCCCTTCCGGCGAGGATGGGGCAGAATGGAGGTGGGGCTGGTGTAGTGAGACCTATCCCGATTCGGTACTATTACTCGAGAAATTGTGACGATACCCGCGTTCCAGTTTTTTTATCCGAGTGTCCGAGTTTAAGCCTTAAACGGAGGGTGTGGTTATTCATTCCCTAATTTTACGTGTAAAGACTGAGATTGTAAAATATGTGTAATTTATTTATTTTGATTAGGACTGAGATTCTTAGGTTTAGTACAGTGCGAGGGGTATTTGTGTATTATAATATTTTATGGTTTTATATAAAGATATCCACTTATGATAAGTGGCTTATCCAGGAAATTTCGATATTCTTTCACGGCCACCTTCTCCTGTAATAAAATAGCTTTTAAGATTTTTAATTCGACAAAAATGCTCATTTAGTCGACTAACCACTGGATCGCAGGTTTGGCTGGTTTCCCATTTTTCGTGGTGGGTGCAATCCTCTGTGGTCCGCGAAAGACGCCTTCAACTATTTCTGCGAGAAGGAGATAAGCCAGAGTGATTATGGACACGATTATAAATTTCTTGGCGAAGGTCCAAAAGCCGGATGGAGTAGATTCTGGGGCTGGTGGGGACGGAGGTGGGGGTGGTTGAGCATCAGGGTCATCCATCCTCAAAAATTAGATTTTCACTGTTATGCAAAATTCACCTGGATGCATTTAGTTAGTAAGACAACCCCGAAAATCTGGAATTGACGTGGATGCCCGGCATGCTATTTTTGCTTGGATTTTTGCATGAAAACTGTTTGTACACCAAAGCAGAACCTTATCCAAGATAAGGATATTTATGCAGTTACTAAGATTACGACTGCATACCGAGTAATTTGTATGGAATCTTTTGTAGCAATTTTATCTTTATGAAAATAAAGAGGATGCATTATGAAAGATAACAAAGGAAATGATTAGTGAATGGGTTTGTCCAGTTTTAGAATGGAAATGAAATGAGCTTAATTTCTATAATGCATATTTAGATATGTATAATCTTTAATTTTGTGTACGTAAAGATTCAAAATCATGCATGGAATTTTCTTCTAATGTTTCGGTTGTCTTATATTAACATATCTCGTACAATTGTGAAGGTTTTTTGGTTGCATACAGTACAATTATTCTACCCATTCCAGTAATGTCCTTATCCTTAAAATTGTCGTAATTAAGCAGCCAACTAGTTAAAGCACTGCAATTTTTATAATATTTGAAAATGTCATTTTCACCCCTCCTCCGCAACCTATTGGGTGTGGTCCTGGTTTGGCTGGAATTGAAAAAGGCGACAGTGACTTCATATCAGGGGTGGTGCTCCGTTAAAATAAGGAATCTCTTAAACCTGGTCACAACCCTTTTCTTCTGGTTCATTGCTGCATTGTTCATTGTCGTAGAGAAGGTCCAACAATGTCGAGGTCATGCTCAGGACAGGATAAGCCAAGAATTGGGGGCATCACCTCCAAAATATCGGGAACAATACGTTTCCTCCTTTTCGAGACGGGATTCTTCTTTCAAAAGGTGTTTAAATGTTTCGGGTAAGTTAACTGACTAGATAAGCGTGACCTGGGCTTATCACCAGTGATAGGTTATCACAGATGACCTGTAATCTTATTACTGTTATTTGCAGGAAAGTTCCTTCCATGTCCCAGCAGTTACGAGTCAATTACTACAATTCTTCCGTGGAGCGATAGAACCGGAAATTCGGGATCCCAAAAACATTTTATGACCCGAAGTTTTACCCGTGACCGACCAATCCTTCCCAAATGCCCGATATCCTTGTCAGGCATATCTTTGTGTGGCGTTGGCAGGGACTGGGATTGTAAAGGAAATGACAAATGTGTCTCAAATCAAGTTTTAAAATATTTTTTGAATTTCTTCAAAATTCTACTTATTTTGTCCCTGTTTGTGTAATAAATGGCTTTATGCATTTCTAAAAATAAATGTGAAATGAACCCTTTTTTGATATTTTTAGGATTTTTTACCTTTTCAAAATCTACCTGAAACTGAAAAAGTTGTCCAATTTTTACTGCCTAAAAATCCTAATGTTCCATTTAACTTGAATAATTGCATTATCCGACAATGCCATGGGCTTCCTGGGAACTCGTAGCACTTGCTGCCCTATTCAACACTTACCTATTCCCGATAAGTCCCTTATCCATCCTGCTCAACTTTAGTTACACCCTCTGCGGCTGGAGCTGTGCCACATTCCTTCTCATCCTGCACATTCATGAGCAATTTGACCTCGCCGGGGAGGATCTGACCTTGACTGACCTGGTCCAGTGGTGGCTAGAGGAGCCTCTGTGCAGAGGTTGGGTCACCAGAGGGGTCCTCATAGCAAGATAACCATGTTATCTTAAGATAAGTCTAGAAAGTCTTCAACCGGGGAAAGTGAGATTTCTCAATTTTCTCAAGATTATCCAACTCCTACATCACTTGGACCAGACTTACCTTATCCGGAGTGTCTTACCTTATCTGAAATAAGAGACAGAGTGAATCCCACTCCGACTGAGGATAAGCATTATCAATTTTTTGCAATAATTTTGCACAATTTTGCAAAACTTGTAGCGACAAAATCTCACATTTGCTGTGAGTCACTTCAACCGGGGAAAGTGAGATTTCTCAATTTTCTCAAGATTATCCAACTCCTACAGCCCTTGGACCAGTTTACCTTATCGGAAGTGTCTCACCTTATCTGAAATACAAATACAAGCCAGATGAATCCAACTCCAGCTGAGGATAAGCATTATCAATTTTTTGCAATAATTTTGCACAATTTTGCAAAACTTCGACAAAATCTCACATTTGCTGTGAGTCACGTGTCCGCTTTGGGAACGAAATTGAATCGAGTAAACTCCAATTTTGTCCACGTAGCGTGAATCCAACTTCAGTTAAAGACTTTAACTTAAAGTGTCACCAGTTAAAGTTAACTAAACCACGTACATTAAGTATCCAACTGGCAGGTTGATAAGTACAAAAACACCATTTAGTCAAACAACCCAAAAATCCAGTAAATTTGGACAATGCAACCATTGCCAGTTTAAAATTGAAACCGTACATTTGAAGGATTAGCAATTAATTTGATAATCATGCAATAAAAAGACGGAAATTCCGGGAGGAATTATTCTCGACGAGGAGCTGTACTAAGGATAAGTGCTTATCGAAAGTATTTGAAATGCAGTTAGAAATACCCTTTGTGAAAATGGATATCTTCGCCATTTGTATATGGTGTCTGACGCTGATGGGTTATCCAGGTAAGGAAGGAGGTTTTGTGGAGACTTGTAAAAAGATTGAATCATGATTATTGATAAGAGCGTAATTAACTAAGTGGCTTATCTTATTTCCAGGTGTTAACTCCGGCAGCCCGGAAGACGTCAATAAACATTTAGAGATGGGGAGGATGCATCTTGAAAATCGGCAATTTGCTGATGCCTTAACGCATTATCATGTAATACATATGTATTATGTTCGGTTTTATTAACATGATTATGTGTGATTAACTGCAAATTACATATTCTCCGCGTTTTTGTTTTTTAATCAAGGCTGCGGTTGAGGGAGATCCCGACAATTATCAGACTTATTATCGACGTGCCCTAGTGTTCATGGCGTTAGGTAAGGTTAATCATGATAAGCTCATGTCGCAGCAATAATCAATTTTTTAATAATTTAGGAAAGTACAACCAAGCTCTAAAGGACTTGGATAGAGTCATCGAGCTCAAATTCGACTTCACAACGGCCCTCCTTCAAAGAGCGAATCTTCTCTTGAAGCAAGGAAAATTGGACGATGCTCACGTAGACTATGAGCGAGTGGTGAGTGATAAGCAAGAATCATTGATAAGCTAGTGTATTGCTGGAAGATTTATACAATCTATTTCCAATCATAGTTGACGCGTGACCCTGAAAATTTTGAGGCAGTCCAAGGCTATCAGAGCACAGAAGAAATGCGTCGCGGTCTCGAGGAAGCGCGATACTTTGTTGAAATGTCGGATTGTCAGAGTGCTGTTGAAATTCTGTCCAGAATAATTGAAGTCGTCCCTTGGGACTCGGTAAGCAGGACTTAACCCACACTTGATATATTATACTATAGTATAGTACTATAATATATTACAACTTGATATATTTTCGTGATACTTACTTAATTTAATATTTTTAAAACCTTAGGAGTTGAGAAGGATGCGCTCCAATTGTTATATGGAGCTTGGCGACGCGACTCATGCAATTATGGATCTTCGTTTTACTACAAAACTAAATAATGATGATACGGATGGCCTTTATAGACTGAGTTCAATTCAGTATCAACTGGGAGATGTGGAGAATTCCCTAAAGGAGATTAGAGAATGTTTAAAACTTGATCCGGAACATAAACATTGCTTCCCGTTGTATAAAACGTTGAAAAAGTTGGATAAGCTGATTAACGATGCGGAAAAGGCTGGGGAACAACAGGAGTTTGGCGAGTGTGTGGATGATGTTAAGAAGGTAATATTTATTAAGATAAGAATCTTATCTCGCGAATTTCAGTCAGTACCAACTGGATCTGAACAAGATTAATTAATAATTTTGTTGTAATTTAATTTATAGGCTTTCAAAGTGGACAAACACCTCCCACAACAGGTTGATGTCAAATTGAGGCACAAACTTTGTTGGTGTCATATGAAAAATGGGGAGGGCTCCCTGGCTGTCGACCATTGTACCAAAGCACTCGAAATCAGGGAGGATATTGAAATATTATGTGATCGAGCTGAAGCATACTTGTTAAATGATCTCTTTGCTGAAGGTATGCTAATGGAATGCAACTTTAAAAATTAATAGAATCGTCTAGAATTTACTTAGTTTAACGCGGATTTATTCACATTCCAGCTCTTGGAGACTACCGACGCGTCCTGGAATTTGACGAGGACAACCGCCGAGCCAAAGAGGGAATGCAACGTGTTCAAAAGCTGCAAAAACAATCTTCAAAACGAGATTATTACAAAATCTTGGGAGTCAATAGATCCGCGAACAAACAGCAAATTGTCAAAGCGTATAGAAAATCTGCGCAAAAATGGCATCCTGACAAGTATGCTTTTTAGCAAAAACAATTAACTTTCTTGTCATGATTCCCAATTTAATGCCATTCTTGAATCTCAGCTTCCCTGACGGAGATGACAAGAAGGCAGCTGAGAAAAAATTTATAGATATCGCTGCCGCAAAGGAGGTTCTCATAGATCCTGAGAAACGTGCAAAATTCGACCAAGGAGAAGATCCTCTCGATCCAGAACAAAGTGGTGGTTCGCACGGTTTTAATCCATTCGCAAATTTCCATCAATTTAATCAAGGACCTTTCCATTTTAAATTTCACACATAATTTATAAAACTATTGTTTAATTTATGAATTGACTAACTACTAACCATACTAACTATGAAATAATTTTATGGACTAACTAAACTATACACATTATTCATTCTACAATAGGTAAGAAATCACAACGCCGAGGGAGTTTCACTACTAGTACAGGTAAAACGTTCTACTTTTACGTGTAACGTAAATGTGGACGTGAGTCGAGGATAAAATTCTGAAAAAAAAGATTGTCATTTTTTTGTAACCTTTCAAATGTAATCAGATAACGTAATGCAAAAGTAAAATCCATGTCCATTAAACGCACACATTAAGCAAATTGATTGATGGAATATTGGCATTAAAATTAGTGGTGCTTATTGTTAAAATTTAACTAATTTTTAACGTCGTGTGCGTGCTGTGATTAAGTTGCTGCTATTACCAAAATAATTATTCTTGATTGTCTAGATTTTTGATTGTTTGTGAAGTTGAATTGTTTTCATTCGTTGGTGCCAAAAGTCAATTTAGTTCAATTTAAATTCCCTTTGTCTGCCATAAAATATTATGATTTCAAGATCAGGGTAGCTTACTAATTTTAGTGAATGTTTTCAATATAATTTTAATGATTTTACCACAAAATTCTAGTTATTAACCCTCTTTTAATTCGCTTTGCAGGAGTAAAAGTCGATTGTCATTGTGGACTGATTTTTAACAGCTTCTTGTCTTCCCTGTCATTTCGGTTAATTGTTACCTTTTTAATTGGGTTCTAATGATTTTATATTTGGTTTGTTTGTCCTGTTTTTTTCGGAATGAAGCTTAATTGGGTAAATATAAGGGAATTAATTACAAGTTTATGTGATTTAATTTATTATACAATATCCTAATTTGACAGAATTATCTAAACTGTTTAAATACCTGTCATTTTAGTAGCTATATAGAATCCATGCATAATATCCACCGGAATTTATTGGTTAAAACAAGTTAGCATGAAAATGTGACCAATTACAGCTGTAATTTGTACACGACATGCAAAACTCCATTTCTGGTCGATAAGATAATTAACTAAGTAAGATAACTACATAAGACAATTTAAGACTTAATTATACTTCCGAGAATACAATTTAAGCATCCCACATTTTACATGATTTTAATTTTATGGCTTCAACCCTAATTAAATTGGTAATGTTAAAAGTCTTATTAATTAATTAGAACCTAATTAATTAGGCAGTAATCTGGTTAGCACGGGAAACGGTAATTTATTATTTTATACCGTCACTCCAACAATTTTATTGTACATCAAAAACAAAGGTATGAATAAATTCGTGAAAACAGAAAATTGTAGGCAGAACCCTGCAAATTCTTGCATTGTCGAAATTCGACAGTGGAATCATATCCAGACAAAGGTCAAGGAACGATAAGATAAGGTCAAGCCAAGCCAGGAAATAACGGTCAATCCCGAGATGACTGACCTTTAACCACTACTGACTCCAGTCTTCGGAGTTCATGCACCCGGAGCAGTTCAGCATCAATCAGTTTCCTCCTCCGGTTGTGAGTAACTCGAATTTTTTGGCCGTTAAATTTTTTTTCCAATTTAAATTAATTTCTGAACCGATACCAGAATAATTTCTGAAAAATAATATTAAAATATTTTAATCAACCCGTTGGCTACCTGGACGTTTGTCGATTTAGCTGTCAAGATGAGTGACATCGATTTGAACAGTAGTAGCGACGAGATTGAGGCGACACCGATTCGTGAGAGGAAGAAACCAGCGCCCAAGAGTAGGAAATTGGATTCTTCGTCCTTGGGGGGTGGTGGAGGAGGAGGTTCCAGGAGTGGTTCTAAATCCAGTATCAGTAGCAGCTCCTCAGTGACCAAGAGAAATAAACAGGTTCCGGCTGGTTCTGGGAAGGGAGGTGGAATCAAGAAACTTGTTTTGGACTCGGTTCCGGAAGGTAAGGAATATCTTAGGTAAGAACGGGTTTTGAAGTTTAATTTTTATCCAGATACCTCCATTGGACGGATGAGTCGACACGCTTCAACGCCGCCTCGACCAAAGAAAGTTGTAGCGACGGGGTCGGAACCTGGCTCCGTGGAACGACGCTGGCATCCGGCGGGTCTTCCGGTTCCTGGAAGAGGGCAGGCGAAACGAATCTGTATCTCGGAGGATGAGGACGAACCTGGGAGTGTGGAGTATACGGGTAGGACAGGAACAAGAGTGAATTTTGATTTGGGCGATGATAGTGATGACGGGACTGGGAATGCTATTTCGGAAATGTTGAGCCATTTGGGGAGTCAGTTGATTGGGAGGTTGAAAACTAAGCGGAGGAGGCTTAAGGATTGTTTGACGTGTAAGTGGAATGTCAAGATTGGGGGAGGAATAATGGTGTCAATTTTGGGTTTATTTTTGTAGCTGTCAAACAATGTCCAAATGAGTTGGTGGAGACGTTGCAGAATCATTCCATGGAGAGGGGGAAGGTCGTGCAAAAGTTTCAGGAGAAGTCGAACCAGATTGTGAAGCAGGTGGATGAGTTGTTTGATTTACAAAAGCAAACGGTAGGATGAAAGCATTTTAATTTGTAAATAGCAAACAGTTTGGAGTCTATAAATATTAAGTTTAATCTTGTTCTGACCATGCAGGAGGAAAAGCTGACCAAAATGCAGCTGTATCTTGTGAAAAATTTCTCTACCATGAAGGACTCATTAAACGCTTGTGTCACAGGGTTGAAAGACATTGTTCAGCAGTTTGATAAAGTAAGTTTTGATGACAGTAATAAGTAGTAGAATTTTCTGCAACAAAACTAACTGATGTGAAACTATTTTCTGCAGGAATCCAGTCAATTGCAAGGACAACATGATGAAGAGACGAAGAAGCAGGTGAATAAGATCAACCAGGAATTGTCGGATTTGCAAATGAAAATTCTACGGGATGGAAAGAAAGAAGAGTTTGAAGCTATGCGGATTAGTATGCAAAAAATTTAATGGAGCTGAGCTTAGATTGGTATCGTTCATTCACTTTATGAATTCTTATGTTTTTTTCTCTAAAATATGCTCCGTTCCATGAAAGGAGTGTAGACTCTTTGCTTAATTTTAAATTGCTGTAAGAAGCTTAATCAATTTGGGATGCTCGTTATACGAAGATTTTAAGAATCCCCTATTTTCAACAATAATATTTCACGTTCCATAAATCTGTTGGAAGATCTCTTTGTTTAGTTTTAAATTGTCGTGGTCAAAAATGTAGTAAACATGCAATTTAATGGTTTTTTGAGTTAAATGTTATAATACCAGATTTTTTGCGATATTATTGCTGGATAACGGAAAGTCGGTATCCTTGAAAAACTGGGTGGGGTTATAAAGTAGCCATTTATTGGTTAGTCTGCCAATATTTTGTAAAAGTTAACCACTGGCTACACTGCACTGTAAATTATTGCTATTGTGTATTAGTCAACTGCCTGTGGTTTTTTGCACTATCAAACGTGGCTGAAGAATGCATGAAATGTACTTCGCCCGTAGGCGACTAATTGTGTTTGTATTTTGGCTTAAGTTACATTACATACTAACCCTTCAATAATTAGTTATATGTTAGGTTTGGCATGATTGATTTAAGTGTAATCTTCCAAGAAGACTCTTCTCTGTCCAAAAATTTCTTGGTTGATTTCATTTTATAGTTTTACGCATGCTAAAGTTTCCTTTGTGCTAGTCAACATATTTTGAGGATGATTTACATCCAACCAGAGCCAAATTGTGATATGGGTCTCGTATTTTTTGCTTGGTGAGGCTTTTTGTGTGACTGACTTCAGCAATGCAATCATTTGTAGATGACAATCTTCCCTTTTAATCGACTCATGAGAAATTGAGAATGTAAAGAGCATTTAATTGTAATGTTTGCGGAGTGTATTGTAGTCAGTGGCCTGAAGCGTTTAGTTCGGCACTAAATATAAGAATGGCTTGGGTATTGTAAGCCCGGACACGGATGTGGCTGGAATAGAACCGCTTTGATGTTTCTTTAATGGAACAGGTACCGGATTTTTGGCCAGCATAATTATGCAATAGGCGTTGGCCAGGGTTTATCTAGATTTTTTCGCAATTCGAGATTCTATCAAAATCCGGTTTAATTGGGTCAGGTTCGGGTTGGCTTTCTTTGGTCGGTGTAAAACTATTTAAGTCAATCTTAATGAGGGAGTGGCACCAGGTAGTCAAGTATGTGAACTAGATAATTTCTTGCTTTAAAAAAATCACGTGCTCAATTCATTCATTTGGATTAAGCTACAAAAATGCATGAAATGTGACATCACAACTAATCGTACCTTATTGGACACTTAACTTTTTCGATTGTCATTCATGGCGTCATTCTGCTCCTGCCGGAATATGATCCTATCTTTTTCGACATTATATAGTGACCAACTTGGTCACTGCCACACAAGAGAGGAACTACATGACAGGTGATGAATATGATAAACTGTTTCTCAAGTCAAGAGTTGACTGTCCATCAATAAGGTTGCCACCTCTTAAACCAGGTCTTTATCAATCAAGGGCACTGTAGTGAGACCAATGATTAATTCTATGAGTGAGACTTATTTGTTTAATATCAATCCATGCCACAAAAAAATGTGATAAAGTAGCAAATGATATGATTTAAGCAAGGATTTAATTACCACTGCCAAAAACTTAAATTAGCGCAGGTATTGAGAGCTTGGGACTTCTTTCGACATGATGGAGCCATGTGTTCTCTTAAGTAAGGTGTCAGTGTCTCACCTACCTGATGGAAGAATGTCCTGGAGTTGGCCACGCCATGCCAAAAAATCTGCCTTAATAAAGATTCGCAAAAAATGTCCACGTAAGCATTCCATTCCACTCCTTCAATCTAAGGAAGAATTTCTACCCTACTAATAAGGCTGTATATTGGCAGGTTAGTAATTAATTAGGAAAGTGAACCACCAAATTTTTTGTCGCCCTGCTCGTGAGACACATGTGGATATCTTCTTGGGCATGGTATCACATTTGGCAACTAAATTACAAGATGGATACTTTTATGCAAAAATTATCTAATGCCTATTCCAGGTAGGGACCAGAACTTTAGATTACTACAGGGTGGAGACCGGACCAATCTTATGGTTACCTCGTGGTCAGGCTTGGATATCATGATGGCACTTACTTACCACACCTGGTTGGAGTATAAAAGGATTTTTAACCAGTCTCCAGGTCACATTACTTCTCCACAGTTAGCTTGAGACACATCTGGAAATCTCCACTTCAACTCAAAACATGAAGGTCATTGTAAGTACAGGACGCTTGTTAATTTCCTTAAAAAGGGTGGCGACGCCATCATGGCGTAAGTCTGATAGTGTTTTAATATCTTCCTTTCTTCCAGGCCGTTTTCGCTGCCGTCTTGGCAGTCAGTTCTGCACAAATCCTCTACAACTCTGGAGCTTTCCCTTACGCCCATGCCGGATACGCTCATGCTGGATTTGCCCATCCCGGATATGCCCACGGACTCGGATATTCTTCCGTTGTCGCTGCTCCAGCCGTTGTTGCCGCTCCAGTCGCCACC
>JAAXNX010002281.1:0-13991 GCA_036491905.1 Folsomia manolachei
GAACATCTCCACTTTTCAGAGCACAAACAACATGCTTGCCTTCAGCAACAAGTTTCATGAAGGAAACAACGCAACCGTTCACGTCACTTTGAATGAGATTGACTGTGTCGTGTTACCCGACATTGACAATAACATTATACAAAGGTTTGATCTGGAAATATTATTGACTACATGGGATCTATTAGATAACAAATAATTCAAGATGGCTTCCTCCAGAACACCAACTCCAGCTTTGGGTACACCGTGCACAAGACTGGACGTGATGGAAGGGACTCATGACGTGAAACGTCTTCTCATTCGGGCTAAATACCACACCGACCAAATTGAGGGATCACTTGGATATGCTTTCTTAGATAAGGCGGATATCAACACAATCGCTGGTCCAGGTGAGAAGGCAGCCACTTCTGTGGAAGTATGTTCCTGTCCGGTAGGCTATTCCGGAACATCTTGCCAAGATTGTTCGTACGGTAAGGAAAAGGTTTTTATTACGTCTATTATCAATACATCGGCCAGTAAAATAAGTAATTTATTAGGTTACCGGAAAAGTAACTCTGATTCGTGGCTCAACACCTGTGTAAAATGTGAATGCAATGGTCACTCTCCCAGTTGTGATTTCAGTGGAAAGTGTTTGGTATGCAGAAAATGAATATATTTGCTTGGGAAGATTAAATAGTGTTAAAATATCTGGAATCACGTAGGGCTGTGAACATGACACAACTGGAGATCGGTGTCAATCTTGTCGCAATGGTTTTTATGGGAATGCAAGCTCTGAAACGCAGTTCTCCTGTAAACCCTGTGAATGTCCGTTGTCAACCCATACTAACAATTTTAGTCCAACGTGTCAAATGTCTGGGAATTCTTATGAGTGCACAGCTTGTCCAGAGGGATATGAAGGACCATTTTGTGAGAGGTAACAAGTTTTCGATTGTCAGTAACCTATTCTCCGTCCTTGGAAATGATTTCTAAACATTGTTTGACTTAGATGTGCAAATGGGTTTTACGGAAACCCCACACAACCAGGAGATTATTGCAAAATCTGTGATTGTAACTCGGATGGTGGAGACTCTTCCAATTATGGGAATATTTGTGACCATTTAACCGGAGAATGTCTTATTTGTCCCCGAAACACCGTTGGTTGGAATTGCGATGAATGTCTTCCGGGTCATTATGGGGATCCTTTGAATGGCTCTTGCTCCCGTGAGAGTTATTTAAATTAGCAGAAAATGCTAAAAACTATCATTTAAAATAAAAATTTCATTGGACAGCTTGCCGATGCGATGAGACTGGAAGTATTAGTATCACATCCTGCCATCCTGACTCTGGACAATGTCCGTGCAAGGATGCTTTCGCTGGGAGAAGTTGTAACGAATGCACTGTATGTATTTCATGTAGTTAGCTCTATTTCATTATAAAGCACACTTTTTTGTCATCATTCACATGTTTTTGAAACTAAAGAAAGGTCACGGGAATCGGGATGAAGGATGTCCAAGCTGTGGGTGTAACCCAGTAGGATCAAGATCCACAGATGGATGTAACACAGTATCTGGCCAATGTGACTGCAAAACTGGGGTTGGTGGGAGATTTTGCAACAAATGTCTCGATCATCACTTTGGGTTTTCCAACACTGGATGCTTGGGTTAGTTTTGGCACAATTTGCAGGTATTTAGACATGCATGATTCTTGCTTTACTGTCTGTGTTTAAATTCAGCCTGCACCTGCCATACTGAAGGATCAGACTCTCAACTCTGTGACGTGAATTCGGGACAATGCCATTGTCTCCCGAATGTCAGAGGACGCAAGTGCGATACTTGTGCGGTAAGACACTCCCATTCTTAACTGATGAATATATCGTCACTATTAGTAATCAACTTTGTAATTATTGAATCAGCCCGGATACTGGAACGTTAACTGTGGCACTGGTTGCGTCCGTTGTGACTGTGACCCAATGGGATCAGTGGGTAGTGGGTGTGACATTGACACTGGAAGATGCGTTTGCAAACCAGGAGTTGGTGGGGCCAAATGCGACCATTGTTTAGACGATTGTTACGGTTTCAGTGACAATGGATGCAGACGTGAGACTCAATTGGTTATGCACTCGAGTGCGAAAATTAACTAGGAACTGTATTGTATTGATTCATTCTAGCTTGTGACCCCTGTTTGACCCCTGGTCATGTTTGTGACTCCTACTCTGGTCGATGTGGATGTCCACTAAATGTGGAGGGCGATTTATGCGATAAGTGCACCGTCGGATTTTGGGGAAATCCAAGATATGGATGCAAAGTTTGTGGACTTTATAATCTTGTCATATTCTAAAGTTTCTTTACTAATTGCTTGTATTACAGCCCTGCAACTGCAGTCAGCAGGGTTCTTCAACTCCACAATGCTCTCCCGAATCTGGAAGATGCAGTTGTAGTCCAGGATATGATGGAGATAAGTGTAACAAGTGCAAATTTAGTTATTTCAACTACCCTCATTGCACCCCTTGCACCTGTGACCCACATGGGACGGATGATAGATTCTGCAACAATGAGGGAATTTGCAGTTGTGCAGATAATGGACAATGTCACTGCAAAGATAACGTTATCGGATCAAAATGTGATCAATGTCGGGATGGAACTTATGGCTTGGAACCCGATAATCCGGATGGTTGCATGGAATGTTTTTGCTTTCACAGAACAAGCAAATGTTCACAGGGATATTTTAAATGGCAACGTGTAAGTAGATGTTTTATACAATTACAGTTCATACAATTATTCTATTTACGATCCAACAATGGATTTATTAATTTTATGTGATGTTCCTGACTTCATAATTTATAATCATCATTTGACCTCACCATTTCTAATCTAGTTTGGATTATTAAATTCACAAAATCTGATGGTCAGTCGATCACCCGGGTCCCCAAATTATCATCATTTTAATCCATTCGCTCAATTTGAAGACAAGCGTCGGTGCTATGTTAATGTTGGTTTATTAAAATTCATAGCTGCACAAATGCCCAAATTCAAGCTTTTCGCCAAATATTTTTCATGTGTTTTGTAAATAGTTTCGAAGGGAAATGTACAAAATGAGCAGCCATATTTACCAAACCGTGAATTTCTCATGATTCCGGCGTAAAGGGAAATCCAAATACCATAAAATTGGTACGGATATGCAGTGCTTCTCACGTTTAGATGTATAATTGTTTTTTTTGGTTGGGTGTGGCAGGTTTATAGTAAATGTTGTACAGATGAAAATTAGGAATCTACTTGTAAATATTTGTAGTCTACATGAATGAGCGGGTGTGGTTGAATCGGGAGCGTGGGTGCACAATCAATAATTTAAATTGGTGTTTTAATTGAGCTTTATGTTGTCAAGCTTCATATGCCTGGGTGTAAATAATGCGTTATGATTCCGTGAATTGGTCAACTTACAACTTCTGTGTAACTCTAGTTGGCGTTACCTTCGGATCGGCATGTCGTCCCTTCTGCCAATAGCGAGAATCAGTTAAAGTTGGTCAACAATTTGATTGTGATACCGGACCAAGCAAACGATATCATAATTGAGAAGGACATTTCGTTCAGTGCCCCACTATATTGGCAACTGCCTCATATATTCTTGGGAGACAAGGTGAGCTCCATGAAAATGAAAACTGGAAATTATTATAACTCTCTAAATCCAACAGGTTTTATCCTACAATGGCTACATCAGATTTAGAACGGATTCTGTTGGTGGATCATCGGTATTATTTCCTTCAAGGGTATTGGCAACATATCCTTTAGTTCAGATACAAAGATATCCTTCGTTGATTTTGGAACATTACGTTACGGAATTTGATCCCATGGGATATCATGAAGTTCGGTAAGTTTTCTTTTTTGGTGGAAGTGGCGTTTTGTTAGCTAGTCAATTTCTTATTCTAGATTGCATGAGGATGACTGGAGGCTAAAAAACGGTCCTTACAACGGAGTTGTAACAAAAGAGACAATGATGGTTGCGCTACAAAATCTTCATCATGTCCTGATACGAGGAACGCACAGTCCTGAAGTCACAAATGCAACGTATGTAATTCTTAAATTCAGTTTTAATATAAGATTGCTATATATTTCCTAATTTCCAGACTTTTCAATGTGTCTCTGGACATTGCAATCCCATCTCCTAACGGTGATAAATCTATGGCGCATGGCATAGAAGTGTGCGAATGTCCTCCGCAATATAATTCAACATCTTGTCAAAATCCACGGATTGGATTTTTCCGGTGGTACAAACGAGACTATGTGACAAGCACGGTCATAATAGATTTGGTCGGAGAAGCTCGACCTTGTGAATGCAATGAGCGGTCAAGCACTTGTGATACGGAAAGCGGATTTTGTCAAAACTGTGCTGAAAACACCGGAGGGCGACACTGCGAACAATGTGCGGTTGGCTATTACGGGGATCCGTTCCATCAATGCTTTCCTTGTCCTTGTCCATCAATTTGGAACAACCACGCCGAGTCTTGTTATCGTCCACAAACTTCCGAACAATTTGAATGCTTTTGCCGTCCCGGATATACGGGAAAAAATTGCGAAAGATGTGACTACGGTTTTTATGGAAAACCTTGGGAAACTGGTGGGCACTGCCGTCCTTGCAATTGTAACGAACATGGCAGTGTGAGTGATGAGTGTCACGAAGTCTCTGGCCAGTGCGACTGTAGAGCTGGTGTCAGTGGGAGGGACTGCAGTAAATGTGCGGAGAGACACGTTATCGTAGGAAAAGCTTGCACATCTTGTGATGACTCTTGTACCGGAAAGTTGCTCAACGAGCTCCGAGAAATGACCAATGACATCAAAGACGTTCACATTGATCAACAGGCCGTATCAGCGATTAAGCATTTGTACAGTATGGACAACGTCACAAAAATCTTACAGAACCAAATCAACAACAAAATAGTCACCAGCGCTTTTATTGATGACATTCCTACTCACGAGACACTGGCTGGATTGATGCTGGGTCGGGCGGAAGAACTGGAGGAACAATGCGGAAGTGGTTTGGTGGACGCACACACATCCAAACGAAAAGGACAAGATCTTCTGAATAGAATTGAGCTATTACGGAGTGAAATTCGAAGGCATATTGGTCAAGTGGAGGATTATGCACAGGGAAAAATCAAAGAACCGGATTCATCCCATGTTGTGGAAGAGATATCCGGAATTGTGCAAACTTTAAACAAAACAAGTGACATTTTAGAAGAGATTTCTGATTTGGCAGAAGCTGAGCTGGAAGTTGTGAATGATTTGATGGAAGACGTGTTGATCAAAGTTTTTAATTCTACTATGGCTTCCGGTCTTCAAAATAAAATTAGGGGTGTGAGACAAAACTTGGACGATTTGATGCAATATATCAGTCAAGCGGATAAGGATTCAGATGAGGTATTTCAAGAACCTATATGGCTTTTAAAATTCTACGAGATCTTAGAATAATAGAACAATTACACTTTCCAGGCAGCTCGCATTGTTATCTTGGCCCGAGAATTTTTAGATACTGGACGCATTAATGTGAACACAATTGATGATTTGACAATTGAAATGGAAATGAGTTCCGTTATGACTACGACAACTTTGGGCGAGGCTGGCTATGCAAAAACTGAGTTGGAACAGGTCTTATTAGTAAGAATCGGCTGAACCATATAAATACGTAGTTAATTGTATTCAAGGTATAACAAAATTTTGTATATAGATGCTGGAAGACATCGTTCGAGATTTTCGGAATGGGACGAAAGAGTTGGAAATTTTAGAAACGAATTTATTTGAGTTAGTTCCACTGTTTCGAGTGACTTATGCCCAACCGGCGTTTGATCATGTGAAGGGACTGCAGCAACAAGCTCAATATGTGGAAGGTCTCCTAGTTCAACTGAATGGGTCAGTATCTGTTGAAGCAGTTACTGCATATCAAAGGATCAAAGATGGGTTTGATAAGGCATTCGAGTTGGCAAATGATGCCAAGACATTTGCAGCAGAAGCTTCAGAAAAGGTTATTTACTAGAAGGTGATGTTATAGCATTTTTTAAATGTTAAGTTTTTTCTGTCATCTAGGTCACAGAACTGCTATCTACCCACTCATCCGAAGTACTTCTAATGTACTCCGCAGACATGATTAAGGAAGGCCTAGAATTGTCTGGAATTGTAGAGAATTCAATGCGGAACAATATTTCCTCTTGTAACTCTGCCCTTGACTCGTTAAAATGGAGATTAAAGATTGCAAATGACACCTTTCTAAATATGAATACTAAACTTGATGAGCTTGGAGAAAGTAATTATTTCATAAACTTTATTTTGCAAAAAACAAACAATTTTACAAAAAAACTAAAGTTATACTTGTTGATTAGGTATGAATCTGGACGAATTATTGCTTCGAATACATGAAATTTTCGATACCGTTAACGAAGTTGGTATGGGGGTAATGGAAATTGAAGAGAAAATCCAACGGGAACTGATTTCCAGAATCAACGGGGTTGGTCTGGGAAGTTCTCTGGATTCTGTGGATGCTTCTATTCTAGGTTTGTATTACACAATCCACCGCAGTTAAAATTATGAACTGATCGAAATATAAAATTCTGGAATCTCATTCCTGTTTATCTAGTCAACAACGCCCAGCATAGACTCCGTGAATTGAAATCAGAAACAACTCGAACGGAACGGCTGAACAAGGACTTCGAAGCGGACGTGGTGGACCCCACAGATGACAAAATGAAATATTTAAAAGCTCTGATCAAGCAAGCAAGGCACAAGGCGAATACGGTGGCAGTCTCAATTGGACCCGATGGTCAGTCTGGATTTGAGTACTTCCTGCTTTTGTGACATTATCATACCTTACCTTATTTTCACTCTACAGGCACCGGAACTTGCTTTCGACTCTTTAAATGGCCCGTAATTGACAGCACAACATCAATAAAATTTAACTTTGCTCCAACAAAGTTTTCAGATTCATTACTGTTTTATTGGCCCAGTTCCATCACGGTGAGGATGAAATATTTGATACTTAACGGAAAGTAGGAGACTATTATTAATTTGCACTTGACTATGCAATTGACAGGGTGATTTCATTTCGATTGAAATGGTGAGCGGACAAATAAAAGCAAGTTGGGAGCTGGGATCTGGATTAAGAACTTTGATTCACCCCGTAAAATTGTCAGATGTCTCAGAAAATTCTATTGATCCTGATTTTTGGGTGCAAATCCACCTGGATCGGTAATAATATTTACATTTAAACATTTTAGAAATACTAAAATCTCAATTATATTCCAGTGTTGGATCCTTTGTAACTCTGGACGTAAAAACAATATCCATGTCCGACAACGTAATCCTCGTCGTTCCACTTCCATCTGCAACATCCATCCATTACTCCAACTATGACGAAGAAATGACACTCATGAATCTCGCCCCCAACGATCTTATCCATATTGGAGGCATGTCCAAACTGAAACGGGACGGGCTGGTAACGAACGGGTTAAGTGGTTGCATCCACAACATGCAAGTCAACCAACAATCCATTGGTCTCTGGAATTTTGTGGGAAGTGAAGGTTGTGCCCCTTGTGTCGAATGTCCAAACACGGAAGTTGAGCCGAGTTCTGGAGACTTGGATTATTATTTTGATGGAAGAGGTTACTCTGTTGTTAATCGGGTCCAGTCCAAGACATTCAATTCCAAATTTTTTGATGTAACCGTTGAGTTCCGCACCCTTTCTGAGAATGGTCTGATTTTCCTCACGGTGAATGATACCATTGGGCAGATGATATCTTTGGAGATTATTCGAGGAAAGGTAGTCATGCAAGTGAGACATCGATGGAATGATGGGGATAACTCGCTTAGAATAGAGTCCAATTCCACGGATGGGTTCAATCATGGAGATTGGGTGAATGTTAGAGCTGTTTGGGTTTATCAGAGAGGAATGCAAATTGGTTAGTGCTCATATTTTCGAAAAGAAGAAAACTTATGATTTTCGAATACTTTTCTCTCTCAGGCAAATTAATGATCGGGGACAAGGATTTTAGTCAGGAGAAGAAATCTCCAACCCTCTCCTTAGAACTTCTCAGTGCAGCTTATCACATTGGGGGTGTGTCTCCAATTTTTGATCCTGCCAAATGGAAGGACTTGATGAGCATTGTGCCATATGTGGGGTGCATGAAGAATATTCTGATCAATAACTCACCCTATGATCCCCTCTCTGGGACGTATTACGGGGTGGAATCTCCTTGTAGTGGGAAGGTTTGTGGCGTTGTGTGAAGACCGTGTGAGATGGAATTTCAAATTGTGACTTTACTTTCAGGCCGTTTACAAAACAAGCTTTGAAGGTGATGGCTTTGCTGAATTCCCATCTCAACCCATGGACAAAAATTTCAAGTTTGGATTCAGTTTTAAAACTTTGGCTCCCACGGGTCTCTTGGTTTTATCTACGAGTGCCCAATCGGTAATTATGACACAACTTTCCAAAACATGTCTTAGCTCATTTTAATAGCAACTGGTACATTATTAGACCTCTGTGGAAGACAACTACTACACCGTATTCTTGGAAAATGGTCAAATCAAAGCCCAAATCGGAACTCCGCACGGTCTTGTTGACCTCGTGGCGAATGAAACTCGCTACGACGACGGAAAGTATCATGCTGTCCGTCTTATCAAGAAAAATCGTAAATTAATTTTATACACGGACGATGAAGAGATAATGGAGTCACGCCTTCCGAAGTCGGTTTCCACTGTGGCCGCATCCACAAGTCGGGGACTATTCTTGGGTGGAACAAGTCCAGAAGTGCAAAACCAGTTCCAAAATAGTGCTCTGTCAGTTACGAGAGGATTTACGGGATGCATCCAGAACTTTTATTTTAATAACGAGTGAGTAATAAGTGTGAATATAAGTATTTTATAAAAACTTCAATGACACTCTATTTTGCAGACTTGTGAGCTTCAGCTTCCCTATCGCACATCGGAACCATAATCTGGGCCAATGTTCCAAGCATCATGAATACGATCCCACGTCCATTCCAAACCATTTCCTGTATCCAAATACAATTGGCACACTGGGAATTAATAAGTATGACATTGTTCCCCGAATTGTGGAAGAATCCTGTTCCGCCCATGAACACGTTATTCAGCAGGAGGACCCTGTCAAGGCTCTTAAATTTGGAGATTCACCAAATTCCTATGTGACATTGAACCTGGAAGGAAACAAACATTTGAGACAGCGATTCAATCTTACCTTTAGTTTTAGGACGTATTATCCAAATGGCCTGTTAATTCAGGGATTGGTAAGTTTTTAAATGAGTTAAAAATAAATAAATGAATGATTGACGAATTTTCTTGATTTTAGAAAAAGAAAGGGAATGGGCAATGCCTCATGATATATCTGAAGGATGGCCAGATTATTGTCAAACTCTACGGAGAACGGTCTCAAGACTTGGTCTCTCCATTAACTAGTCTCAACGATGGGATGTGGCACCAGGTAAAATTAATTTATAGATCCTAAATTAAAAATAAAGTTAGATGTGCATTTTCATTAATGACATTTAAAATATTTTCAATTAGATCTCATTAGTGAAAGCAGAGGACAAAATGTATTTGTACGTGGATAATCGGGATGCAACACAAACTCAAGTTCCGAAAATTAAGGCGATATCAAAACTCAATTTAGGAGGCATACCACAACATGGCCATGATTGTTTGGCAAACTCGGTAAGAAAATTTCAAAGAACTTTCGTTATTTTGCTCTATTATTTTGCATTTAATTGTACTGCAATCCTTACAGGTCCATAAACCCGAGCAATTCAAAGGATGCTTAAAAAATCTTGTGGTAAATTCACATCTCATTAATTTTGAGACAAATCAAGCCACCCTGAACGAAGTTAACCCATGTTTCCGAAGTGTGGAGAGAGGGACATTTTTCAGAGCTGGAAGTTTCGCCATTTTCAGTATGCAATTAAAATATAATTCAATACACAATATAATATTCTAACCACAAAATATATTATTCAGCACACAATTTAACACTGGGAACCACAATGGAGCTGGAAATGGAATTCCGAAGCGATTCACAGAAAGGATTGCTCCTCTCATTTATTCCCAGCAAGTCGACACGATTTCCAACATTTTCAATTTTTCTGGAAGATGGAAAGGTGCAATTTAAAAAATAGCTTGGAAATGCCGTCAAATCTAATTACTGAAACTCATTCAATACATTTCTTTCCCAAACATTCTTATAGGTCATTGCACGTGAATCAACGTCATCTGAAGACTACTACGAAGCTGTTTTCGATTTTGGAGAGAGTGACAGCGTCTGTGATGGTCGTTGGCACTCCCTTCAAGCAAATTATGAAAAAGGATCCATCACACTTCGAGTTGATGGCCAAAGTGCCATTTACGCCGTGGCGACAGAGCCCACAAGATCCCCATATAATGGGAACGCCGTTGTGGGGACGCTATTCATTGGGGGAGTGGAGGAAGGAACTAGTCGTTTAACAAAGAAATTACAATTCCACGGCTGCATTCGCAACATTTCAGTCAATCAGGAACGGAAGGATTGGACAGATATGCCATTCTTATCTCAAGTTTACCTCAACTCCTGTCCAGCTTGAGTTTCTTCTTTGCTTCAGAAGCTATACAATTATGTTAATTTATTGTTACTCATACATCTCAGGGAGTATTTAAGATTAAATTGTGCTTGTTTATCATTTATTTGCTGATTTTATTAATGAATTTATAAAGAAAATTAAAACCACCTTGAAACGCATTCCTTTTCATAAACAAAATCATAATTTTACTTTCACCCGACGACAGCTAATTAATTACATACATTTGCAAGCAAATTTCGAATAAACTTAAATAACAAGCTCTTGAAGGAACTACTGGTATACTATTCATTGACCATGCTTATTATTATAAAAGGGGCGAGTGCCCTTAGCTTTTAGATGGGCGATCGAGGCGCTTGACTAAAAATAAAGAATTGAATAGTGTCAATTATTGGCCAATTTCATTTAAACAAAGACAAGACTTATAATTGTGACTGCAATCCCTACCGTATCCGGAACAAAGTTGTACGCTTGTGCCTGGTAAATCAAGTTGTTCTCATCCGTGGTGGACGCATCATAATCATTTTGTTTAGTGTTCAGAATCTGATTGTTTAAATTTTGAGTATAATTCTTGTCAATTTGAGATTCTAATAGTAAGTAATGTAAATTTGACCCTCACCGCCCACATCATGGAAGGTGGAAGCCCAGCTCGTACTTTGCCAAACCGTTTCTTGGTCGTGTAAAATCCCATGAGACGAATTTCTTCGAATTTGTGAAAGTCGCGTCCATTATAAAATTCCACAGCGGGCCGAATGCAAACAATCCTTTTATCCTTTCTTGTCAGGAGATGAACATATTTCCTGGCTGCAATGTAATTCAGTTGCTCCCAAAAGGAAAGTCGGGAAGGAACGTTGGGCTAGGAAATTCATAACCTTTCACTCATGTACGATGTATGTATGTAATATATATTGTCTATTAAACAAATGTCGATTGAATTACCCAATGATTCGTCGGCATCCCATTTTGCCAAACGCATTTGATCCCAGAGCACTCATATCCTATGTTAAATAATGGGATTCCGTTTTGATCTCCGATATCCGCAGCCACTGTACTCAAGTATGGGAAACCAATGCATCAACTTTAGTGTTCAAATATAACTATTTCCATTTATTTCTCGCTCACGTATATATCTGACTCCACTGGCTCGTAGATGATTTCCTGGTAAGATTTCCGAATAACCTCCGTCCATGATGAGATGGTTGTCTCTGGGGTTTATGAGTGGAGGGAAGACCATAGTGAGCGTCATTGAAGCCCTGATCAATTGCATGCATTGNTTTATTTCTCGCTCACGTATATATCTGACTCCACTGGCTCGTAGATGATTTCCTGGTAAGATTTCCGAATAACCTCCGTCCATGATGAGATGGTTGTCTCTGGGGTTTATGAGTGGAGGGAAGACCATAGTGAGCGTCATTGAAGCCCTGATCAATTGCATGCATTGTGATTCAAATTCAATCAAGATCATAGTAAAACAGTTTCCCTACTAATTCCTCACCTCACATAAAACCACATCTGACCATGTTTATGGGCTCGTGAATGACGTCCCGTAATATCTGTTGTCACAGGGAAAAACGTAACCCACAAGTCCTCCATCCGCACATCGTTAAACGAACTTTGCACAAATTCATCAAAACATCGTCCCCGGTAGTTTATGGGCTCGTGAATGACGTCCCGTAATATCTGTTGTCACAGGGAAAAACGTAACCCACAAGTCCTCCATCCGCACATCGTTAAACGAACTTTGCACAAATTCATCAAAGCATCGTCCCCGGTACATGGATGAATAGGGAAGCGTCGCATCAGAAGCATAGCGGGATGGTGTTTGCAACCTTTAAGGAACAATTCATATCAGAAATCAAGACTCTCATCAATCATTATTAACCCAGAATTTGGTCACTTACTCACTCAGCAATTTCCTCACATGTGACTCCACCTTTTCAATATCTTGATGCAGAGCCCACAACCCTCCAACAAATGCACCGATGCTAACTCCACAAATATAATCTATTGGAAGGTCCAACTGCAGTAAATACTCAAGCACTCCAATATGTGCCGCACCCTTGGCACCCCCACCACCCAGCACAATTCCAACCATTGAATTGGACAACCATCTCCCTACTCTGGACGACGTCGCTATGCTTATTCACCCCGGTCTTTTGTTTGTACTCTTCAAACTCGTCGTAATATATTTTCTTTAGGCTTTTCATAAATTTGAAGGCGCAGTTAGGAAATCGAACGTGGTGGTGAATATCAAGCCAAGTTCTTCGATTCAACCAGAGACAAGAGGCATAAGGGAGGGGACAACTAAGTTTGGGGGTGGCGTGAGTATCTTTCGGATATGTTTCGAACTGTGCTGGGTGTAAAAACACGAAGGCTCGGATAGCTGAAAAATTTGGTTGGTTTGGTTTGAATTTGACTGATTTTGTAGAATATATGCTGTAGTATATCTATTTTACCTTTCCAACCCTCAGCTTCAATCATTAGTTCCAACTTGGTTGGCTTGATTTTGCATTCTTTGGTTGCCAGGATTTGAATGAAATCAGCTTCACGTGCGAGGAAAGTATTCCATAAATTGATTTCGTCTCCATTTCCCAACATGACTAGAATTGCGAGATCTTCGTGGTCGTATTTCAATTCCAAATGGGTGACCTAATGAAAATACGTACAAATTACAACCAAGATGCTGGTAATATGTCTCGAGTTATCATAATATTCCAACTCTGTGAGCACTCACCCACTCTGTTAACATATTGACATTTTCACCTCCAGGCTCAACCCCATATCGTTCTCGGAAGGTTTCATACGTTACCAATTTTGCGGGTTGGTTGTAATGCCGACTGTGGAAAATTGAAAAGCAAAATGCGCTATGTAACATAAAATGTAATATATTATTTTTTAAATAATTTTTTACCACAACTCTTTGCAATACAATTCTCCAGGAATATCACGACGAAGAGGGAAAACTGCGAGAATGGAACAAGGTGGCTTCCGTTCCAAGGCGTATTTTGGACAGGTAAAGGGTTCCATACCGTACTGATCTTTAGCTGGGCTCATGTCATCGTAGTGATAGTCCTTGTGAATCCTGAGTAATAATTAGAGCCGTTATTTAATGGGTGTTATACGTGTAACTTATAAAACACTCAACCTCAGCGAAAGATAATTTGTCATCGTTGCAATGACGCTAGGAAATCTTTGATAAAGAAGAGTAATCAGATCACAGGGTAGTGTGACAAGTTCACAGTATCGATCCGCAATCACAGTTTTTCGCATTTCCACACTATTCACGGCACATTCAATGAATCCAAACCAATCTCCGGTTTCATAGTGGCCAAACTTGCTTTTTGCATCTAATTCTGATGATCTCTTCTCATACATGTATTTGCCATGAATCTGAAAAAAGTCACAAAATAGAAAT
>JAAXNX010002282.1:0-13990 GCA_036491905.1 Folsomia manolachei
GGGTTGCCATTTTCAGTCAGTGGAAGGCGTTGTATTTTATAAAAGGCTGTGAAAGTCAGAGGTTGTTGCTGAATTTTGAGGATTGGCGAAAGAAAACAGATTTCGAGGCGAGTCAGTTTCTGTGAGGTTTTTGTCAAGGCATGTCGAATAACTGACGCCAAGCCAACCAGGATTGACTGACTTTTATCCAAGGAAAGGGCGACAAGAGTCACTTTTAATTCCTTGGGGCACATGATTTTAAATGGGTGCCTGGGTGTGGCACAACTTTTTATGGGCTCATCATCAAATCCACCACAGTGCAGAAGATTTTAATATTGCAGTGGCTGTGAGACATCCCATTACCCCAGAAAATATGTGGATTAAATTACTATTGGCCCTACTGACCACAACAAGAAGCATTTATGGCAAACAATAGTAATAACCCCGTCTACAACGGAGCCCGCACCAGTCATGAAACAAATTCCCAAGACCACTTACCTTCCGGACCTGCATCTAATAATGTCTATCCAATAACCAGCAACATGGGACATCAAGTGCATCAAGGTGTGCAATCAAATTTAGTAATGCTTCATATGAGATTTTTTTTTCGCAACAAATTGTCTTAATTTCATGACCCACTTTACCAGCTCCGGATAATCCAGAGACCAATTATCCACAAACATCGGGCAATTCACAACCTGTGGAAGCGGCTCAACCTATAGTGATACATCCGGCACCAGTTGTCAATCAAAGATATCAACAACATGGGAACACGGGGCCACGTGCATGGAAAGTATGTGTCTGCTGTGCCTTCTTTGTCCTGTTTTTAATAATTGGAGGTACCTGTTTGGCAATATTCTATCCTCGAAGTTCATCGGGATCTTCGCCAAGTGTCAGACGTAGCCATTCAACCTCTATTCGACGTGCACTGGATAAATAAAGCAAAAAATAATGCGTATGTGAGGGCTTACGGAAATAGATATACACTGACAATTACGGGAAACAGTAGATTCAATTAATGTTGCAGTAAATAAAGATATAAGGCCTGAAAATCCTTAATAATGATATGTGATATGTACAAAATTAGTTTAATTGTTTGCAGAATGTATTAGCCATGTATTGCATTGTAAAGTAAAACGAGCACTAAGAATTTAGTTTGCGATCGCATTTATTCATATTTCAAATGAAAATGAAAAGAATTATTGGTCGCCGAGTTTTTTGTCAATAACGGTTTGGTTGGGTATTACTCTATCTGACAAATCTGTGTCTATTTAGTAAAGAAAAAAAGTTGTCTAGGAATATTGTTGTGGACGCCAACGCGTAAGCAACGTAAGCATAGCGCCATAACTACGAACGCCTTACATTGGCGTTCCTTTTGGCAAACCGGCCCAGCAATTAAGGCAGATGTAGTTACTACTTACCAGCGATTCGAGGTGCCCTGATTGTTACCACTCACTGACTAACCACCATTTCCAGACCCACACATAAATATAATTAGATAAGCATGGATCTCCGCAAAGAATACAACCGCTACTGCAAACTCTACTCCAGTGAACCTCTGGAAATTGTGGCGAGTCCCCTGGAGAAAGCCAGCTTTGCCCCGGACTCGGTTGAGCTTGACCTAAAAGGGCGTGGACTTCGTGGTGTGGACTGCATGGCACTCGGAAAAATTTTGGCATCCAACACCTCCATCTCCCATCTAAACATGTCAGACTGTCTCCTACTACCACAAGGATTTGGCTCTTTGTTAGACGGGATTGGACGAAATGGCACACTTCAGATACTGGTACGAGTAGTTTGCATGCATGTTAAAAAATTGGCTGGTAAGAAAGCTTGTTTTGGTTGAGACAAAATTATGATTTTTTCAGGAACTTCGTGGAAACAATATTCAAGGAAAAATGGTAGACAATTTGAGTACCTTCTTAAAACAGAACACCACTCTGAAGACCCTTCTCCTGGAATGGAACTGTTTGGGGGCGTCTCACCCAACTTTTCAAACATTTTGCGAATCTCTCGCCCATAACCGAGGCCTGCAACATTTAGATCTGAGAAATAATTTGATCGCGGATGAGTGTGGGAACTTCCTTGCATCCGCATTAAGATCCAATACCAACCTTCAATCTCTGGATTTACGATGGAACTCGCTAGGAATCCAAGGAGCCAAAGCGCTATGGGATGCGGTACAATGCTCTACGACAGGGAAACTGGAAAGTATTGAGCTCACTGGAAACTTTGTTCCGGAGGAGATTGTGCGACATCTTCAAACCAGTTTGAGTTCAAAGTCAAAACCAAATATTGACGATGTCATGTCACAAAGTGGTGATGAAAATTCCCACTCCAAGAATGGCGACAACAATGCCGAGTCAACAACGGCACAACAATTACAAAGGACGGAGGACACATGTAACTGTGAGATCAAAAAGATGTTGACAGTCTTTAATGATGAAGAGATGGAATGGCAAGAAGCTCTGAGATCGACTCACGCCCAGATTTCCGGGCTAGAAAAGGAATTAGCAAATGAGAAGCAATCCAAGGAAGAGGTTCTCCAACCCACCTTCAGATGATGACAACACGACCCACATTGGTGATGGAGATTACGACTCCAACATACACAAAGACAACAATGCAGAGTCGTCGACAAAAAAAGCACAACAATTACAAAGGACCGAGGACACTTGTGCCTGTGAGATCAAAAAGATGTTGACAGTCTTTGATGATGAGGAGTTACTCCACCAAGAAGCCCTGCGAGGCAGCCAGGCTCAGATTTCCGCGTTAAGAAAGGAATTAGCAAATGAGAAGCAATCCAAGGAAGAGGTTCTCCAGGAACTAGGCAAATTACGGGGTGATCTAGAATCTTCTCTGGAAATTGAGAAATCTCTTCGAGAATCATTACAAGCCATGAATGAATTCATTCTTCAAAAAGATGCAGCCGTAAAAATCCAAGCTGCAGAGATCGAGGCAAGATTTGAAGGACAGATAACAAAGGTTACAAAAGAGTTGGAATGTATTCAGGGTGAAAATGAGGAATTGAGCAAAGATCTCAAAAAAGCTTTGGCTAGTTTGGATGGGATAAGAAATCTGATAGAAAATCGATAGCAAATAAAAAAAGTAGATAGGTAGCATCGTATAAGTAGCTATTTTATTATAAGATGGTAATACTTGGTATAAATAAAAATATACAAATAAAAGAATCTATGATTGTAACAAATTAGCAGGGTGACTTCCTTCGCTTTTCTTATCATTTTAGCAACACTTATTTTTATACCTACATTTACTTATTCGTGATAAAATTTGAAATCCATCTCAGCCTCGTCATCTTCAATAACTGGTGAGTTTTTGTCCCCATTTCCAATCCCAGGGGGTCCTAAACTACTCCCGTCTGCACGCCTTGAAAAAGAGATTGCCGAAGAAAACAGATTTCGAGGCGAGTCAGTTTCAAGGTACGTGTAGTCAAGGCGCTTCGCTTTCTCGTAAGAAAGAAAGAAAGCGAAGCGCTCTAACTTCATATACCTTGATTTCGAAAAACATAATCGAAATAATTTCCAATTTCCACTCGTGCTTTCCTTGCTTGCCCCCACCGATCAACATTTCCAATGGACTCCGACTCCAACCACCCCCCGGATGCGATGGGGGACTGCCCTTCGTCCGACTTGTACACCAATATTCGAAAACTGCCCAAAGTGGCCGCTCCCAACACCGTGCTCAAGGTCTCTTCATCTTCCGTCAGTCGCCGTAAAGTCGGCAAATCCGTTGAGGCCCAAGTTCATCCAAGTGTAAATCCGTTCCTGGATCCAATCCAAGAATCTCCAAGTAAAACTCCGGAAAATGAAGGTGGTGGCGAAACCCCACGGAAAGTAACTCGGCCGGAGAGGAATGTCACTGGAGGAGATGGATGTAAGACCAAAAATTTGTCATAATTTCCTAATTTAGGTGACCTTTCCCTAATTCATCCCAATTAACAGCAATCCGAGTTCACTGCCTCTCCTCAAACGCTCACGTCCTCATCCCCGAAACCAACATGAATCAACCCCTATCCGGCGTTCCTCGACCTCGGACCGCATTTACAGCTCCAGCTCGAAACAATACAACCCGACCTCCGACCTCATCCTCGGTCCGATCCTTCCAAAGTGTGAGCACTCTTCCCAGCTCCATTAACACATTACATGCGCCCATCGGCCCAGAAGACCTCATTCCCGGAAGCTGGATGTCATCCCGAGCCTCATCCAGATCCACGTACGATTCCACCATGATCGTGAACAGTTTACCAAATGCAGATGCCGTCAAACAGGGAAAACTTCTGAGAAAGAAGTTTCAACTCTCCGAATCTCCAGGCGAAGAGGAATCCTGCTCCTACAATGAGTGGCGTGTGGGAATGGAGGACCCCACGGAAGAGTCCCGAGATCTTTTTGAACTCTCGGAAATGTTTTACTACGTAAGTAACAAGTGACTTTAAAATACTGAGGAGTTACTCATGCCAGGATTATTTAGATGGACAAAGAATTCCCACGCCATTCTGAAATTGAGGACGGAACTGACTCCGAGGACGCTTGTACGAACCGGTACAATTTGCTCGTGGGAAGGATTGCAGAGTACAATATGGACTTTGTTAAGTTGCCGACGCCACCCGGGTTTTTGGTACAGTGTCGAATTACACGAGGCAATAAAGGGTTCGAGGGCCGGTTGCATCCCACGTACTACTTGCATTTGGAGAGAAAGGGTCATCCGGAGGTGAGTGAGATATGATAAGGTATCATTGATAAGACTGTAGAAAAATTTGTATGTCTCATAATTTGACAGCTACTACTTCTGACTGCGAGACGAACCAGCCTCCTGAAAATGCAGTATGTAATCAGTACCAACCCTGCGGACATTTCGATGCATAGCAGGTCCACCGCTGGACTTCTAGAATCCAATCTCCGGGGATCTGAATTTGTTCTGAAACTTCCCGTGAAACCGGATTACATTGACACGAGTACCAGTAAGAGTAAATCTGGGTCAAGGAGAGGGATGTGGGAACCGTTTTTTGCTCTGAAATTTGTGAGTGGCATATTTTGCCAATTTTGCAAACAAATTACAATCTGCTAATTGTTTTTGAATTCAGGAATCAAACACATTAGGAATCAAAGGTCCACGAAGCTTGAGCGTTGCCATTCCCAAGCTCAAATCGGATTGGGAGCAGTGTCATCCTGGTTTGTGGAAACTATTCTATTGTCCATGAATTTGAAACTAAAATTTATTTATTTTTTTAAGCATCACTCGCATTTCCGACCGAAGACACGGATTACGTTGCCGTTATCAAGAACCGAGCCCCCAAATGGAGTAATGACTCTTGTACTTATGTCCTCAATTTTTCTACCCGTGTCCAACGATCCAGCGTCAAGAACTTTCAGTTGGCTTATCAAGACAAGGATGAAGGTAAGAATGGCACTTAATTAAGAAACTAGTCACAGTTATCATAATTTTGAATTTCCAGATTTGACTGTCCTCCAATTTGGTCGAAGACATGAAGATGACAGCTTCATTTTGGACTTCAACTATCCATTCTGTCCCCTACAAGCCTTTGCAATTGCACTTTCCAGCTTTGATTGTAAATGGGGAACGGACTAAATTTACTGGAATACATTGCATTATTATAATTCACTTGTAAATAATATATGAAAATGCTGTAGTAAATCATTATTAATATTTTCTCGGAATAACAGTGCGTAAAATAAAGTGTACACGTATAAATCCATGTAATAAGATTCACCAATTTATTTTACTTTTGCAAGTAAATGATAAAAACATCCATAAAAATTACAAAGACTTAAAAAAGCTATTGCGACTGAACTATCGACCTCACACTATGATTTCTATTCTAACGGATACTTGCTATGTAAGCACGTTCTAGAGTTGAGAATCTTATTGACCACCAAATACGTATTTTTATAAGCCCATCCTGAAAAACACTTGGTTTGGATTGCTGAGGTGGATGGATAACTATTAAGGCATAACAGGGATGAGTGTTTGTTGTACTGTTCAGTTTGTTGTTATCAATTTCTCAATTGAACTGAATCCAACATTACTTACTTTGGCAATGAGATCAAATCGACACTTTAAGAGTTCTCTCAAAAACTTCAAATCTAAATCTAAATCCCTGGATTTGTATATTTTAGTTTATTTTGTAAGGTTGGCTTTAAATCGATAAGTAACGCACATACCCTTAAAACTAACATCTGCATAGGAATTATTAAAAAATGTTATCACATGTTTGGCAGTGAAGGGATTTTCGTGTTTTGTAATATAAAGATTTTCGTTAAATTAATAACTAACTATCTACGCATAATGCTCGGTTATTAGAATCTAGTTCGTGTAGCGGTCACGAGACCGTGCTGGACGAGGCTGACGCCGAAAAGTAGTTTGCAGGAACTGTGCGAGGTGGTGGGAGTCCAGACGCTGGGGCGGATGTTGAAGGTAGTGAGGGCGCGGATGGAAGTTGCACCTGTTGATTTTTGCAACATTCATTAATTGAATTAATTAAGTGCATATTTTCAATTTTGATATATTTCTAGTAATTTCATGTAAACACATACAGTGTGTAGAATGTAGTCGTCATACACTTTCTTCAAGTCGGACATTTTATATTCCTCCAAGCAACAAAATCCATTCAGTTCAGAAGAAGCCTTCAATGCACAGTTCATGCAGTGGACTACATGGCGTTTTTCTTGCTCTTTGATTAAGAGGATGTTGAAAACTTCAAGCTGGATTAAGAACATGAAAGCTCGTTAGTAATTTGATTCCAATGTTTTTTTCTGCAGTTGGCCATATAAAAAATTACTATTATGTGATATCATACCTCGCACTGTCCGCAGTAATGCGAAGCATCAGTTTTCAATCGGCCATGAAAACGAATATTGACACCCTTTGACTTTACAAACTCCAGCAATCGGAAGCAATGAGACAATGTTCTCATTAATACACTCCTGAAGATAAAATAAGTCACATTAATTTTAGTTGATATGTTCTAGAAACAGCTTTATCAAAAAGTACTAAAACGCTCCAATTTTACACTTACTTGACCAGTTCGAACAATTTGCTGTCGATTGTATGAATATTCCTTGCAAGATTCCACGATAAGTGAATCATTGGGACAATACTCTGCAAAGAAGAAATGAAATAACAATATTCAGTACATGTAAGATTGCAGAGACTAGTACAAATGCAAAGATGAGTGTAGTATATGCAATACCTTGAAATTTTGTAACTTGTTCCATTCGTAGCGCTCAATCGCAAGTTGATATTGCCGAGGAGTCAAAGGCCCAACATTCCACGCAACATTGTTGCACCATCCCATTGCTTGGACCCAATGAACATTTAACGTTTAAAAATTGAATAAAATATAAGCAAAATAATTGTTACCTTGAACCCAGTGAACACAGCCACTATTTACCCACACCAAATCCCCGGGCTTTTGTGTAAATCTGTAAACCGGAATCTTTGCTTTGGCGCAATCATCAAGGTTAGGCCACCAGGATCCATGAAGGTATTGCATTCCATTCTTTTCGCAAAGATCAAATATTTTGCCCCAATATGCATCCGGAACCGCGAACCATTCACCTACGACCACAAATTTGTTTATAAAATCAATTGAAAATGTAAAAATTGCATAAAAGAGGTTCACTCACAATCTCCTGGACCAATGTTGATATTGATGGAGCAGAAATTGTTATTTTCCTGATGACCAGGAGTTCTGAAGAAAAAATAAAAGTATAATTTTGAAGAACCACGGGCAAGACATTTAAAAAAAATATACAACAAACTTCACTTACCGACTCCCAGGGACTTTCATGTACAACTGAACGGTATTCATGCCAAGTATAACATGTCCTACATGGGTCAGCATATTTCCAGCTGGAAGACAAGAATAGGAAGATTTTTATGTTATGTTCAATAAAAATTTAACATTATTTTCAGCTATTTTACCTGAGATCACTCGGGCAAAAGCAGGGAGCTTTTGCAACTCCTCTAGTTGTTCCTTCCATTTCTTTTCGTCTGAGAGATCCACGTTCGTACCAAATTTAACTGTTTTAGTGGGCTTCTTCTTTTTGTTTCCAGATGAGTCTTTGGAGTCGGAGTCAGAATCCTTGATTCCCATATTCTTATCTTCCTCCTCCTGGTTAATAAAAAGCAAGAAATAGGTAAATGGTCAAGACTACTTAATTAATAATCAGCAATAATTGATCGTTCGTACCTTTGATTCTCTGAAACTTGAGGCTTGATACTGAGCGTACCATCCAACAGTTTTGTGTGCCCGACGGGAAAAACAATCCCATGTAACCTTTCCGTTTTGATCAACGTTCTCATCATAATTCTTGAAATTCTGATCCCGAATTTCTACAGGATGATCGGGATGTGCTTCAACCAACGTTTTTGTTGAAAATAATCCCAGATTGAGTTTTAGTGAGGCACCCATCCCTCTGATTACTGCAATTGGATGTGTCAAACAAAATTCTTGCAGTTGTGGGCTGAAAGCATCTTTCTTGTTTTCAACAAATACGCTGGGCGTTTGAGGGTACAAGTGGTCATCAAGCAGTGGGGTCTGCAAAATAATTGTTTGCAAGTTTGAAAATTAAGTCAAATGACTCTTTTGAAAAATGTGAACTTACAATTGGTGGATTAGGTGGAGCTGGAGGAGGGGCATGATCCCCAAGAATATTGCATTTAATTACTTTTGCAACATCAGCCCCCTCGTTTTTACAGCGCCTTTGTAGCTCCTCGGCGGACATTGTAATAAGTAATTCCTTGCTTTCTAATTCTACTGAGTCAGGTGGACTGTGTCTGTTAATGTCGGAATTCACACTGCTTGTTCGAATTCGTGTATCCACCTTTCCATCAGGGTTATTGTTGTTGGTTGGTAACTCGACTAAATCTTCATCCATCAGTTCTAATTCGTCAAGGTCGACATTACATCCTCCAAGGTCTCCGAGGTCTTTTTGACTTAGCCAAGCGTGAAGGTCTTGATCACTTGGGGAAAATGGAGGACTTCCACTCAGAGCCCCAGCACTCCTTGGTGATTTTATGTCCTCTAGTTCCGATGAAATGATTGTACCAGAATGAATGGGAGCAGATTGACGCATATCATCGCCTTGTTGAAAAGATGATGTTCCCTGTGCGTCGCCTTGTTGAAGGTTTGAAAATGGACCGCCTCGTAAAAAGCTATCTGCGGAAGCAGCATCAGGAGCATTTTGTCTTTGTTGTTGTTGCTGTTGTGCCAATCTATAAGTTACATTATAATGAAACGTCACATAATTTGCCACAAAATTTAGCCAACTCGAACCAAATGTACACTGACTTACCTATATTGGTTTGAAAGCTGCTTATACACTTCTTGCTCGGTTTGGTTTAACTGATATCCTTGATTCAAGTGATTTTGCAGCTTTTGAAAAATTTGAATTTGATGAGCCGTGATTCCAACCGGTCGATTACCATTGTTTTGCCCGGACTCTTCCACCTGGAATTTAAAGTAATGAAATGAATGCTTGTTGGTACACAATTAAAGCATCAACACACTTTAAATCTCTTTGCTGGGACTTCCGATTGCTGTCCATACGACTGAGTTCCTTGAGGTCTTTGCTGAAAACGCTGAGCTTGCTGTTGTTGCTGCTGTTGTTGTTGTTGCTGTCTGGCTGTCATTTCTGCCGAAATTGGCAAATTCCAAGCTTCGTCAATCACGGGTAGGTGCCTTGGTTTGCTACTTACTCTGTTAATTTAGAAATAACAAGAATGAGTATCTCCACAAAATCTGGTCATGCAATATTTGGAAATATATATCTCATATTCTATGCAATTTACGTTTGGGCAGGAGCTTTTGCAAGTCCATTCTGGATGAACTTTATCCTCTGTTGCAAACTTTGACTCATTGTCTTTGTAGACTTCTTTTTTAGATAACCAGTACCAGCGTTGGTGAAACACGCTAAGGCGTCACGGGGTTGATTAACAGATTCATACAATACACCTGTAAATTAAAATTTTATTAATTTGCTAATATAGGCACATTCACATCCTTTATAGTAAACTCACCTAAATTTGTCCACGCCGACACATGTTCTTTATCCAACTGTACTGCACAAATATAAGCTTGCAAAGCGTCTAAGGGCTGACTCTGTTGTTGGTATAAAACTCTGTAAAATATTGAAATAAATTGTTAATTGAATTGACAAAGTAGACTCGAAACTAATTTAATAATCTGCAGCTTACCCAATTGAACACCAAGTGTCCGCGTTCCCCTCTGATTTGTCAACCGAGTTTCGATAAGCTAAAAATGCGTCGTGAACTTTTCCTGCCTTTGACAAACACCGTCCCAACAAATACAGAGACTGGCCAGAACGGGGATCAGATTCTAAGGCCTTTTGTAAGTGTTGAATCGCAAGGGACTCCCGTTGAGACTTTTCGCCAAGTGCGTCACAAGTATGAGTGATCCAAGCTAAAATGAAGTGTACACATTAGTATTAAACTTATGCAATTCTTCAAAATAAATTATTGATTTCTTCACATACCAATTTGCTGATTTACAGTTGCACGCAGATTTGGGCTGAGGTCCTTGTCTTTTAGCAACTCGTCGTATTTTTCTTTAGCTACGGTTGCTTTGTCGAGAACTTCATATAAATGAGCAATGTGAAATTTAATTTCAGCCGGAGAAAACGAACAGGGTGACTGATCGTTAAGAACACATTTGAAATATTTTAATGATCTGGGAAGATCCCTTTCAATTTTTCGCATCAACGCCAAACGCAAGTGAACTTCGTTGCTTCGGGTAAATCCTGGGTGTTGGTATAAAAGTACTTGAAACACATTTGTTGCTCTGAAAAAATTAAAAAAAAAGACAAATCAATACAAATTCTATTCAATTCTTAGGTAGATTAAAGAACAAGCAACCCAATAAGTCTAACCGCAATCTAATGTATAAATTCATGTGACTTCCGTCACATTTTTGCAGAACATACCGGTCAAAGAAACACTTGGTGCAAGATATTAAATGCCAAGCTAAATGCGTACCTCCACTAAATATCAATCTAAACCGTAAAACAATTTCAACGGGAGAAATGCAACGGTATCCTTCTGTTTCACACCAATCTGGAGACTGAGAGTCCCCTCAAGAAGTACCTTGCTTCATATAATGAGATCTTCATCCTTGTTCCTTATAATATTTGTAAAAAGGTCGCTCAAGTCCCTACCACTCTCCAAGGGTACCCGCAATATATGAGAACACCGGTAGCACCACTGCGTGTTCCCTTTTGAACTTCTTTTCTTTTCATTCTTTTTAACAATCGTCGGACGGATTACACTGGACTGCAACTACTGACTGTGCTTAACAAAACGAGGTCAGGCATCCCTAATACTACAATCAATGGGGTGCGACTATTACCCATCTCTCCCAATTTCAACACGTACGCTTTTTCACTTTCTGAATTGCCGTTGGATTCAATTCTCTTTATTGGGTGAGCCTGGTGAGACCAAGAATATTTTCGTCAGTTGGGTTCAAGAAAGATCACGCGAAGATAACGGCACGAACCGATTTGACCAATCACTCATACTTTCCAAGCTATGATTATATTATGAAAAGGAATAGGATGCAGAGAGTCACTTTTGTACCAAGAACCTGATGAGGAACCAACAATTTACAAGGGCAGGATCATCTTGGTATTAGAATGGGAACTAAAATTGTACTAAAACGGGATGAAAAGGTTCAAATATTACTTTCAACGCAGCTAGATGAGGAAAATTATGAGTCCATATTCTAACCCAAAACTTGGTCAAAGAGGGATGTGAACTGAGAAAAATGGGCAATAACTGACCCTTCCTCTGTTTGGAAAACACTTACAACGGGAGTAGTGCTGGCTTGGGGTTTGGACACTTGACCACACCGAACCAGAAGCCCAAACTGTCAACCATGAAAAGACCGTTTCTAGTGTCTAATGAGCGAAATTGAGAGCAATAAAATTAGACATTTCCAACCAACTCAGCAAGTATCATGGGCCCTGATGGCCAGTTTCTCGAAAACGGTACACTACTGCTCCTGTTTGGACCTCTCAAATGTGAACCCAACCAACATAAAATGAATTACCCCTTATTAAATTGTACCAAACAAACGTGTACCCTATGTATTGTCAACTACAGCAATCTATCCACTTATAAAATCTCAATAGTCATAAGACTCAGCGTCACTTATCCAAACAACCCAATAAATCTTTCAGAGAGCGTTTAAAACTCTTAAAATTTAAAGACGACCTGGCCAGAAGTTCTGGCCCAAAACGAATCAGTCTCTCATTTTTGCATTATTGTAGTTCTTGTATTAGTGTATTTAATAATGTATCCCATAATATGTTCATTCGAAGGAAAATAGCAAACAAAGCCAATATGCCCAACTTCACCAAAGACTAACCCGAGCATTAGCATTATAACATAACTAAAATATGAAATCAAGAACTGGGTATTTTGACAAAATAATCAATACCATCAAATCAATCCAGCAACTCAACCAAGCATTCGTACTGGTAACCCAATTCATCCAGTCCCCTGAATAATCGTGCTTTTTAATTTAAATTCAATCCGGTTAGTTGACTTGCTAACCGGATTGAATTTAAATGCACACTATTCCATTTATATCAAGTCATCCGTTTATTCACCATATACTCGACCCCTCTTTCTGATCATATTAACCAAAATGTGATGTACATAAAAAAAACTCGTCCAGGATATTCTATCCAGGACCAAGCTACCCCTATCGATATTATTGCACCCTTTGATTCTCATTCCCAACACCCCTGACCCTTCCCCTTTTTATTAATGACAAAAATACATAAAATCAAATAAGCCGTCGCAGATTCATACCAAATATGTACAAGCAAACCCATCATTTTATCCATGCATAAAAGCCAGCTAAAAATGTGCAACACGAGTTCACTCACACCACGAACCAACTCTTTATCATTTGTAACCCAGCCCAAAAAGAGAATATTTTATTTTACATTAACCTCTTTTGTTCCGTATAAGCAGAGTCCTAATTCCATCTTCATATCATAACCCTTTACTTTGCTGCACTCTTCTTCATTCATGACATAAAAAGAGATTTGCTCTCCGTAACTCTAACGCACCACGCATATCCGATCCCGTCAGACATTTACAATTTTCTATCCAAGCAAACCAAACTATCCGTTCTTTCTTCCTCGACTCTATCCCATTTCCCAAGCCCCTAAAGTAACGCAATATAACCAAAACTAAATCCATTTTCCCATCTGCTGCTATTAAAGAAGAGTGCGTGCGTACATTGCACTCTTCATTCGGCCTTCCTCGAATCCAGCTCTGTTCATGTTCTGTTGGTAACAACGAGGCGAAATACGAGAGAGTTGGTTGAGTAATGTAAAAGTATTATTAAGGAAGAACAGAGGATATATGTATATTGGTTTGGTGGTGGGTTCTGGTTGTAAATATAAAACACAGCGATGCGATTGCATTACGTATGACAGGATATCCCAGGCCAAGCCAGATATTGCATTACATTGCATTACGTAGTACATTCATAAGAGGGCTACTGATGCTTTTTAAAGAGTCACTTTCCCACAGGTTCATAACACAATTTTGCCTGGTTTCCCGTCATTTCAGCTGTTTTGTCAAGTTGAAATTTACTTAACCTGACAAACAATACGGGCTTGTTTAAAGTTTAAAACAATTTGATGCTATGTGTGGATTCACACCCAGATTTGCATAGAGATTGTATTTAAAGTGTACTGCGAATTCATGCATACTTATGAAATGGTAATGCCTGTTAATACCTGGACCGGATGAGGCCAAACAACAAGGAAAAACTAGCCAGATTTTTAGATAAATTGATAAATTATATCATGCCTTATCAATGAACCCAATACTGAGTCATAACATTTATCATACCATTGCACAGGGTCACAGACAGATTGAAACTCAAGTTTAAGTTTTGTTAAAAATACAAAATGAATGAACATGAATGAAAATCAAT
>JAAXNX010002283.1:0-13984 GCA_036491905.1 Folsomia manolachei
GACTATCCTCAAGATAGGATATCTATTTGGTAATTTTATAAATGTATTATTTTTGCAATCTATAAACTTACTTTTGTTTTCACATCCAGGATTAGAAGTGATCACAATGAAGATAACACCACTCAGATGCTAAGGAGTTGGGGTCAAGAAATCCAAGACTGGGAATTGTACCATTCCGTTTCAATTGAGATTGTGGATGGTCCCCCATTTCGGCAAGATGATCAGCAAACGCCTTTTACATGGTCATCAAAACGATTTCAACATATTATGCGACTCAAAGAGGAAGCGGTACAGGTGGCCAAAAAGATTTGGGCGGATTACGTCTGGGTGAGTGCAAGATTATTAAAGTATTTCAGTATTTAAAATTAACTACTCCATGTTTTGTTTGCCAGTTTCTTGACGCGGATGTTTTTATAGTCAATAACCAAACTCTTAAACAACTCGTCGCAAAAAAGAAAGACTTGGTTGCGCCAATGCTCTTATCTGGTGGATTGTACAGGTGAGAATGTCGAGATAATGAAATTTCTCTTTTTTATGATTTTGAATTTTTATTACAGTAACTTCTGGGGAGGAATGAAAGACTACTATTACATACGAACGGATAATTACAAAGATATTCTTGATTCGAAAATTACGGGGTGTTTCCCGGTAGCCTTAATCCATAGCGCAGTACTTATGAACGTTCGCAAAGGGAATCTTCCAAATTTTCAACCAGTAAATGACACAATTCCCGAAGACGACATTATCCGTTTCGCCATCAGTGCCCAAACAAAGGGATTGACAATGGAAATATGCAATGATTTAGAGTATGGTTTTGTTTTATCTCCAATGGACGATGAGAGTAGCTTTCACAATGATATTCTTCGTCTACAAAACTTGAGGGTGGAAATATCCAGTGAGTTTATATTTTTTTTACCTATTACATTTTTCATTAGTGTCATAAATTTTACAAGTAAGCAGACAGAAAAACTTTAATATTTTAATTACATAGGTTACTGGCCAGAAGGGCTTCTTGTCAGCGAACTCTTGAAGCAGTTTGTTCCGCAACAACTCCCACCTTCAACAATAGGATTTGACCAGGTTTACCTGATTAATTTGAAGCGAAGGAATGACAGACTTCAAGTGCCCAAACAAAGGGATTGACAATGGAAATATGCAATGATTTAGAGTATGGTTTTGTTTTATCTCCAATGGACGATGAGAGTAGCTTTCACAATGATATTCTTCGTCTACAAAACTTAAGGGTGGAAATATCCAGTGAGCTTATGACACATTTTACTTTAGTGTCACAAATTTTACAATCAAGCTAAAAAAATTCAAATATTTTAATTACAGGCTATTGGCCAGAGGGGCTTCTTGTCAGTGAACTCTTGAAGCAGTTTGTTCCGCAACAACTCCCACCTTCAACAATAGGATTTGACCAGGTTTACCTGATTAATTTGAAGCGAAGGAATGACAGACTTCAGAAAATGGACCACGCAATGGAAATACTGGGGATTGACTACACCTTAATTGAAGCTGTGGACGGGACGTGAGTGCTTTTTTTGGTTTTACTTTTGTTTAAAAATCAAATAAGACCATCATACTAATTCGTTGAAATCGCATCATATTTTTATTTAAAAAGTTGTTTACAGCTTTCTTATAATTTTCTAGTTTTCTAGATTAGCGTGACTTTGTATACTAGGAAGATCTAATAACAGTCAGTCAAGTTGCGAAACATCTTCTTTGGTTTCTTTTTGGTTGGACATGGTCGTATATTTGTTGTGGTTGGTTCAAGATTTCAATTGAAAGTTGGTCGTGGTTATTAAAATCTGCAGCATCCCAATTTTTATTTATATTTATATGTACGTACCAGGTACAAAGTTACTCTTCATCCATGCATACTGTAAAATACACGTACTATAAATTAAGGAATTATGGAAATACGAATATTATGTGATTTATCTGTAGTTTCATTTTCAACCCATTATACTTTGATTTTGGTTCTTAACGCATTTCCGTCATTTCAAACGCGGGTGAGGATTTGCTATGCAAAAGATGAGACTGTGGATCAGTTGAAAGATGGTTTGGAGATTTGTTTCCGTTCTGATTTTTATAGTTGAATGAGTTGTATAAATCCACCAACGCCACCGTGATTATGACGAGGTCCTGGAGTGTTGTTAATTAGATTAGCGGCTGCTGCTGCCGCTGCCGTTGTCGCAGGGCGACGAGTGCTTGAGCTTGAACCAAAGCTGGACATTCTGATGGACTTTGTATCGTAGAGAGATCTATTGAATTTGGAGAAACTAGAATGTGTTATATAAAGGAATTAATGAGTGGAGGATGGTATTTCGAAATGTGTTGAACTACTCTTACGTTCTCGTTGTGGAGGCAAAGTATCCTCGATTATTCTCTGGTGGTGGGCCGGAATTCACACATTTGCAAAACATTTGGAGAAAGTCGTATTTCATTTTTCTCAAGCTGAGCTATAAATCACAACAAAAGCGACGGGAAAGTAGTTTTAGTGTCAGTCCCACCTTTATCGCATTTACATAGAATTTGTTTCGTGGTCATACTTGGATGTCGGACATTCTGGCAGCGTAAATTATGGGGTCCACAAAATGTTTTCAGAATGACTAGGACGTTAACCGAGATACCAACGGCGTAGCGTAGTTTGGGATTGACCTGCATAAATGATTAAATAGCAATTAATTTTTTAAATAATGTAAAACGTCCTAATTCTTGACACATACATCTTTCAAGTGATAGATGCAATCCTCGCACGCAATAATGTTGTATAGCGTTGCAGGCATCTATTTCATGGATTTAATAAAAATATTAGTTGTGAAATTTTTATATATATTTGAATCACATTATGAAGTACTAACCCAGCCAACAATGTACGTCCCAAGGATAAGGACGGTGGTTAGAGCAGCTTTCACATTTTTTTGAAGCGCTTGACAGCTCTGATATAAATAGATAAAGAAAAATGTGTTTCAGCATTTTTACATCAGGTCAAAATACTTGCACAAGGGTTGGGGACTCGTTAAATTATAATAAAAAGCTTTCTATCTGTTCATGGAAATGTTTGCGAAACTATGAAAAGTCATTCTGAATTTTTACCCGGAAAATGTTCTGCTCTACACTGGAATAGACTTTCTTTGAATGTTTCTTGTCAAAGGAAATGTTCAGCAAGTTGGAACCGGAAAATTCGTGTGTTCTTGTGAAGTAGAGTAAGTAAGAGAAAGTATTTTTCGGGCTTTGAAAGATATTGTCTCTAATTTTTGTACAGCTTTGTGAATTTTTGTTAAATTCTATACTTTTTTTACGTCGTTGGTGCATATGTATGCAATTGTTTTGCACCCGTTGTCGTTTCATCCGCTAAATAGATCAAAGAAATTATATGTCGTTTTCGGGATGGGACAATTTTCAAATAGCTAGTAACTTATATATGAAGAACTAATCTTTTTCAATAAATGTTGGACAAATGTAGACTTCAATCAGATTCTTTGAATTCCTAAAATTCTTTGAACGAATTGTCACTTGACGTCCCGTTAAACATTTCATTAAATTTGCTGTACAATCGATATTGGATTTGTTGGAAATTGCTAAATAGGTAGGACCTTCCTTAATTTGGCAACCCTATGTGTTAGTGCTGATCATGCACTGTATTTATGTGATCATGCAATGGGAAAATTATGTATATTATTACGCACAAACAAAAATATAATTCTTCTATATTTACTTTCTTTTTTACTTGATATCTCAGCCGGTTGGTTTGATGATTTCTGACGATGAGAAATATGTGCAAGTAAATCAGCGATAGGAGGAAGAGTGGGGCAAAAAAGCATGACGCAAAGAAAACCCTGTACGTCCTTCTCTTCATGAAGCCATTGTTGCTACAGCCTGGACTTAAAAATCCTTGGTTGCTGATGCTCGAGTAATAAATAAGGAGCATGAGTATTGGACAGCTCCTGTATATAATGAAATGAAATGAACTCAGAATTATTGCTCATACTTTTAATTTGTCTAATCCAGAGATTTATTTTAGTACGAATAAATTCAACTGACCATGAAATAATTATAACAATCCACGCCGTTCTTCGGGTCATTGTTGCAGCATAATGCAACGGTCGAGCAATTCCAATCCAGTGGTTGATACCAAGAGCTAGTAAGTGACAAACTGTCACGAGCACTCCACCAGATCTGAAATTTATTGCAGAAAAGAACCCCATTATAAATCATTGGCGTTGACCACTACACCACATGATATTTGACACATTCCTACACTGATAGGGTAGTGAGTGGTTGGTTCTTGAAATAAAATTGGAAGGAACCAACTGGAAATAACTACATTTGTAAAGTTGGAACGGGATACTTTATCGGTTGTTGCATTGTGTGCAGTATTGAATTTCTGTCAATATTTTGAATTACCGAAATGCTTCAATAGTCAAAGAGAGACACTCCGTGAGTTGTATGTTGTACACGTGTGGTAATAGGGAATTGATGGTGAGTCCAACTCCTAGGATAAAAGACGCGTATGCATCCGCCAACGCAAGAGATATCGAGTAGTACAAAGTTGGGGACATTGGTTTCCGGCACCACCGAGCTGAGAGGACAATGACTAGATTCACAATGCAAGTGAGTGCGCAAAAAAAAATCATCACAGGAACTATGATGGCATAGAGGGACGCGATAAAGGATGGTGGTCCAACCGAAGTTTTAGTGAGGTTCCCAATAATAGAAATCGAAGTGTTTGCCAACAAACTAGAATTATCGTAACTTATTGGAAAGTCTTCCTCTGATACTGACATATTCAATGGGAACGAAGATTCCGATGGTGTCAACATTTTGACAATGTGGGATGACTGTGATTCCATCATTCCATCTTCACCTGATGTCACGAAAGTTGCTGCAGCGGATGTAAAATTTCCATTGTTTCCAAAAGGGAAAGTAAAATTGTCCGAGTCAAAATGAGTAGACTTGGGATGATGAGAATTGTTTCCTAGTGCTTCCATCACAGAACGTTGGACAAGTGAGGAAAAGTTTGATGGTCCTGAATCCGAGTGGTGGTGGTGTCCATGCCTTAAATGAGGGGACACTGATGTTACTATTGGACCATCTTGTTGTTCAGATTCTTGAAATTCGAGTTGAATTGGCAAGGTGTGACGTTGGGAGGAAGGTTGATGGTGTTTAGTTTCTGAAAAAGTTGCCATTTGATTTATTCCAGGGTTGAGTAGATATTTGGAGGGATCGTTACTTTCCTTCGTGCTTTCTTCCGGTGAAATTACGGCTCTCAACCCTGTAGCTCTGTTGAGAGGAAAAAACAAAGGAAGGAATCAGAAATTTTCAAGTCATAACGCTATATTGAACATGGCACAAAATCCGGCATGAAAATGCTAAAGTTGTAGATGCTGGGGGATTTTTGACCATAATATGTTCTTGAGTAAACAACATGTCAACTTTTACTTTACTCGGCTACTCTGGTTGAATCTCTAAGGCTCAAGCTTCTTGTTTCAATTCAATAAGGTGAAAGTGCTTGGAAAGGAGAGCACGAATCGCGAAGCTGTTTTAGTTTTGCAGCCTGGCGAGTGGCTTCGAAGGTACAAAGTTTTAGTGGGATTGGCTTCTTTCCCTGAGTTAAACTCGTAACATTATGGTAGTAGCTGTAATATTTCATTTTTATGTGGGATTCGAAAAATCAGTTTTGTTTCTTGTCTCAAATTTTGAGACTCGAGGAATCTTTATGTCCGTTATTAGCATTATGGACTGGTGAAAGTCGCAGTTGGACAATGCTTTTTTGGTTTTTTGTCAGAATTGTTTCGGATCACAATTCGAAGTTGTGAGGAAAATTCATAATGCAGCTAACCTACTGAGAACTTGAAATGTTTTTTATGAAAAAATTGTTTTTTTCTGGTTCATTGAAAGCCGACAAAGGGAAGTCCTTGTGAGATTGGTCCAATTTTGTACGCCTGTGTTTTTGAAAATAATTAAAATTGTTGAATGCGTGGGTTATTGAATCTGATCCACTTTGTGCAGAACTGTTGTCTTCATTGCGTATAAAAGTCAAGTTTGTACTTAAAATTTCAAAATTCAAAGGATTATCATTGCGTCTAGGGTTCGGTGTAATTATGTATTTACTTCTTTTGATAGAACTACATAAATACTGGAGAAAGCTTCAACTACTAACCACAATGAAACACTTCTCGACTCAATTGCTCAGTCATTTTTCTCGTTTTGATTTTCAGAGAGTTGACTCAAGAGTCCTTGGACAAATTAGGAATCAAGCAACTAGAGGTATTTTAATAGCCGTTACATGATATTTTCCTTTTTGAAGGTAACTGGGTAAAATTAGCTTTATTATTAGGAGTATCGGGATCCTTATTCGAAACGATTGATGACCTTGGGAGAGATTGGTTGCTTCCTAAGCCACTACAAAATTTGGGAACATGTAAGTCATCACATCAATTAGTTTAATACTTACATAAGTTGCTTGCTTCAGCTTAAACATGTATGAGGCGTGGAAAAGCTTTGCCCAAGTTTCATTTACATATCGAACAGATTTTCCATTAAAATGTATGATTCTGTTACATAAATCCTTTATCATCCCTTATGAATTGAAAAAGAAAACACCCCGATACTCAATCCTTTTCCTTTGCGACGTGAAAGTAATAGCTTTCCAAAAGAATTTAATAGATTCTCATAACTTCTTTTATAAATTTTTACTACAGATGGTAAAATTTCACGTGAACACAGCCATGATTCTGGAAGATGACATTCGGTTCGGTAAGACATTTGTTAAAACATAGTGTTGCACACAGCCCCTTTTCCATGGATTTCCATATTAATAAACCCCTTTCACAGTTCATCATTTTGGGATTTTGAAAATTTTTGGTTTCCAGAGCCATATTTTGTGTATCAAATACAACGCGTTTACGAAGAAACTGCAAAGCTTCTACTGGATTGGGATTTGATGTGAGTTGAGTGAAAGTCATCATAATTGAATCCTTCTCTTCTGCTCTCATTCCATTATGTTCCAAGTCGAAATCGAAAATCAGATCTTTCTATTCAGCTCAGTAGTCGTGTAAATTTCCATTTTCTTTTATCTCAAGGATTTTTACTTTTATTTTCAACACTCATCCTGTCAACAAGACTTTTTTTCTAAATTTATGTCACTCCACTTACTATTTTATTTATGACATTTAGTTATCTTGGACGAAAGAGGTCTCAGAATGCTAAAGAGCCTTGGGTAAGTTAATTTCAGAAACTTCAACAAGTAGCCTGACTTTCATGTAACTTTTTTTAATGAAGGTGGAAGGAAGTCAGTATCTTGTTCATGTGGACTACTCTTACTGGACCCTGGGCTACACTCTGACCTTGAAAGGGGCCAAGAAACTTTTGGCTGCAAAACCCTTCGAGAAACTAGTTCCCGTGGATGAATATTTTCCCATCATGTTTGATAAGCATCACAAGTAAGAATTTGAATGTGTTTGCATAATAATCTTATACTTTTAAATAATATGGCTTAATTATAAAGTGTCTCGTTTATCTGCAAATTACAGTATGACGTGGAAAATGGCTTACGAGAAGAGGGACTTGAATGCATATAGTGTTGAACCTCTTTTGATGTATCCCACTCATTATACAAGTGAACCTGGATATATTTCTGACACTGAAAGATCTGATGTCCTTTTTCAACCTAATTGCACCCTTAAAAGGGATGAGCTTTAAATTTCAAGAGTCGGGCTTCAATCAAAGAGCTTCCTTCTCGGAGAAAATCTCATCATTGGGAATCTCTTATCATGACTACAACTGCCAAACAATCATACACAAGTGCCATAACTTTTTGTAGGATTTTATACTGTTTTATAACCTTTGCAAGCTTTTTTTAGACTGAATTTTAACCAGTGACAGTTACCTTAACATGCCCTTAATTACAGCTTATTCATAGCGATAGGATTCTTAGTCATATCATACTGATCTGATGAGTTTTTACTAACCGGTAATTTTTTTTAGTCAAACTAAACCATTTTTATTTATTCAAACAATTTAATATCATGACGTTGAATAAATCAACATTCATTGTTGAATTAATTTAAGAATTGTACTTTAGCCATCCGCAAATATTTAGAGTATCCTTGAAATTTAGAATGGACGCATTTAGCCCACCTATTTTTCCGCAGCTTGTCGTTCAAGCAATTCTCTCAAATGATTGATGAACTTGAAATGAATTTCCATTCCACACCGATTACGCCGGCATTTTATTCGCCATTTTGGAATGTAGAACTTCATCCTCTTGAGAATGAATCCCACCTGGTGGCTTTCTCCCTTCGACGCCTCTTTTCCCATTCTCTTCCAGCTCCGTTACTGAGCTCAAACCTTGAGCTGAACAAATTGGCACAGATTTTTCCATAAACTGCATCTGCAACATCTGCCTCATTGTCAGGACCAATGTTTCAATCAAAGTTTGGGAAATGTGAAAGTGATTTTGCTAGAGGCAGGAATCCATGTACATCCTCCGTCACTCAAATAGATTCCAACCTTCACTCGACTTTGGTGAAAGTTTCAGTTTCCTCGATGTGTTCAATTTAATCACATTAATTCTCAATTTGGTTCCCTTTCATGTGATAAATCTTCCTGTAAAATGACACCGAGGTGTGTGTGTGTGTTGTGCTCTGGACAGGGATGTAAACTTTTTCATTTTCATGTGACTATTGTAGTGATACTCTATTTTTATGTTGGCACACAGAATAAGCTTCAAGGCTTCATTCACAAAACCTGGCTCTGAACAAGGATACGAGATGCATGATTGCACTTTTGTAAGCAATTGATCAACAAGAGGTATTCATGCATGTAGCAAAATTTTAGTTTTCCAATAGTGAATGGAATCTGGGTCAAATGAAATGAGTAAATGCGATTAGGATTTGGTGAGCTGCAAATAATTAGTCTTTAAATATGTCGTATTAGTGAGAGTATTAACTTCCTGGATCCAAGTGATGCGCTTTTAATGGTGGTTCACATTTGAATGGATATCACAGGACCTAAAACTAGTACGACTATTTTAAGGCTGAATTTTGTAGGAAATTCACAAGGCACCTATGAATAACTGGTATTGACGTCTCTGTATTTGCATTGCATTATTATTGTTATCAAGAAATTATGAAAATTATGTTTTATTCCCAACCATATTAAAATAAGGTCATGACAAGACTTCAAACAAACTTTATAAGTCGGGTGGTAGAGTTGAAGAATTCCGAAATTTTGAAATTTAACTGGCCAAACTTCCAAAGACAGGTGATTGATGGTAGTTTGAAAAATGAGGCCTGTCCACGAATAATATTTGCCCTTGTTATAATAGTGCCAGAAGGTATTTATGTTTTAGTTTCATTGCATGGCATGCGTGGTCTACTCATAAATTTGGGAGAGTTGCGTGGGTTTATCCTTAGAGTAACTGGATGGGAATTGTTAAATTCCCAGCCTCAACCGCCAGTTTCCGGTTCTGAATTTGAAATCAACTCATCCAATGCATCATTCATGTTCTGCCTTTTGCACATGATATCAAAGGAACTTGATGAAAGGAACTTGACAAAGGATTTCCTCGTATATCCGCTGTCTCAACTGGTCCCGTTGTCGAAATAATATACCCTTCAAAATTGTGGCTAGAGTGGCTACAGGGTATTGATCAGCTAATTAGAAAGATTGAAAGATATTTGGATGTGTTCAACCTTCACCTGGGTGTAAACTTTTATTCTAACTTTGATGCTGGATAACGAAAGCAATTAAAAATCAGCATGAAAATTGTCTATATCTGGGTTGAAGAGGATTATCAAAGTTATCCAATTCCAGAGTTAATGAAATATTCACAAGTACGCTTCTTTAATAAGTAGCCATAAATTTATTAATGTCAGGATTTCACTTGGTAAAGACAGTTAACGCCTTCACTCAACCAAGTCACACTTTCTTTGCTAATGTTTACACGTTGACTGAGATTCAGACAAGAATTTGATATTAAAACTGAGACAGATATGCAGGATTGAGAAATCTTCTTCAATATTCGTTTTACAAGAAACACCCACATTCTCTCACAATCAATTTGGAACACTTTCAGTGAAACTTGTTCAATATATCTTTTCCACGAACCTGTTTAATTGGCTGCATTACTTTGCGTGAGATACAAATAAAACTTGCTTCATTCCAACCCTCTAGTCAACATAGATTACAAATATAATGCATCTCAAGGTTCATATTTTCCTTCGATATTCTCATTTTTCACTGTGCATTTCCGCTCGTGTGAATATTTAATATGATCTTTGATACTGAGATTATTTCTTTGTCTGATATTACTTGCAAGTAACCTCAAAGTACGGTTTTTTTCAGAATTTTATTCATATTCACGCTCAAATAGAGCGATGTGGCGTACCTGAAGAATGGAAATGGGTTTTAAAAAGTGTGCCTCGACATGATATTCTTTTTACATATCTCAAAAACCCGGATACAAATAAAACTTGCTTCATTCCAACCCTCTAGTCAACATAGATTACAAATATAATGCATCTCAAGGTTCATATTTTCCTTCGATATTCTCATTTTTCATTGTGCATTTCCGCTTGTGTGAATATTTAATATGATCTTTGATACTGAGATTATTTCTTTGTCTGATATTACTTGCAAGTAACCTCAAAGTACGTTTTTTTCAGAATTTTATTCATATTCACGCTCAAATAGAGCGATGTGGGGTACCTGAAGAATGGAAATGGGTTTTAAAAGTGTGCCTCGACATGATATTCTTTTTACATATCTCAAAAACCCGGAGGCCCTTATCGATGGCCTTCATGAGTCACAAAGTCAAATAAAGTTTGAAACTTGGTTCATAGAAATGCAAATAAAAACCACAATTTATACTCAAACCAACCACTAAACCCTATCACATCACTGGTTGGTAACACACCACCTTACAGATGTATTAGTTGATTGTATACCATTGATCCTTTATTTGTGTCCATTGTCATTTGCCAGATTTTAATAAGATCTTCCAACTTTCTCCTAAGGAGTCACAGGGCAAAAGTTAGAAAGAGCGACTTTTCTTTTACTTTCACTTTCTAAGCAATCAACAATTTAACTTTTCTTAAGTACTTGCACCCCAAGTAAAATTTTTCCCTGACTCCCTTCCAGCTATTGCTACTCTCCAACAATGAGCTGATACTGACAATTGGGTAAAGTTTAGAAAGGGAAAGTTAACTTGGGACAAGACAGGAACTAAAGTTGGGTAACTAACTGGTTCATCGTTTCAAATCGCGGCCATCCCATCACTTAACGTGACCAAAACTACTTTCTTACTTTCTCCATTTACTCTGTCCAGAAGTCCAGGAAGCTATCGTCAACTTGTTCCAGGGTGTCTTTTTATCCAAAGCTGGTATACAAATGCAATATCTACATATAGGCAACTATTGTCTATATGCATACAATTTTGTCAGCAAGTTCAACCACTCAACTGGACATTTAAAGTGAAAGTTTGGAGAAATTATTGAATCCGACATGTACAGTGGGCGCGGTGCTTTAACGAGCAATGAACTCTAAATTGACCTCGAAATTCGGGGTTGGAATATAATGGACAACCTTATATTTCGCGAAATGTGTCGATAAGTATTACATTTGCATACTCGGGATCCACCTATGTTTTTATTGTTTTGATGTGGTTACAAAATTTGCATAAAGTTTGAAATTTCATTACGAACGAGGTCATTCATGGTCTAGGGATGGTAACGACTTTTGTAATTAATTTATGAAACACGGAAATGTAAAAGGTTGCCTAACTTCATTCATGTGGTGGGATAAATATTTGGTAGGCTTTCCAGAACAGACTGAATATGAAAGTTTGGCAAATTTTGTGTAAGTAGCACATCCCATCAGCATGAGTGAAAGTATTTTACAAAAAAAGTTGGAAAGGTGATTTGCTAAAGTTTTATATTTCTTATTCTTCAGTGTTCGTGATAATCTGTGTACTACATTTTTACAGAAGGAATATCATCCCGAGAAATGGCAACTGCTCATAAATAACTAGAACAAGTCGTTGTGTCTGTTTCTTAAAAAATAATCCAATTAGTAACTCTCCCCTTTCAAAATAAAGGAGAGTCGTTTACTTCCACTTGTTCTCAGGAGCGTAATTTGCACTAAATGTTGCGGAAGTGAGGATTGACTGCATTTTTGTTTGCTTGGTGTAATTTGAGAATATCCTCTTTCCTTATTTAACCAGGCAGCTAAGAAATATTTTAAGAATTCCTTCATGCTTTCTCCTCCCCGAGATGCTGATGCTGTGTAATACATTTGTGAAAAGCTGGAATTTATGAGAAACGCGATTTTATTCTGAGTGCAATTTACCACGTTTTATTCCACAATGCAGCATTGTGCTGGCAAATGAACTTGAAGATACTCAGAGTCTAAGCATCCCAAACTGCTACTGTTTACAAGTATGCTCTGAAATGTATCAAGATTTCAGATAACAAATATACTTTTTTTTACTTAATAAGTTTCTCGAGAACGTGGAGAAAGTTCGCACTCACTAATGGAGCAACCTAATTTTACCGTTTTCATTTCCGTGAGACAAACACGAAATTTTCTTCAGGGACGGGTGGAAAAAAACAATGAGAACTAGTTCACTAATTCAATTTTCTTTCGCTGTAATAGAATACGCTTGCATTCAATCCGGAAAAGAAACAAGATGCAAAAATAGGTTTCTTTGAAATTGGACTAAAAACTGAAAGAAAATAACAGAAATTATCAATTTGAATGACGTCAGTAGGCCGATCAAATGGTCACGACTTTGGCGTGGCCATCATCGCCCAGCTCAGCAAATAGCCGGCAGAAAAATGTCTCCTTTGCGTAGCAGAACCAAATAATCTTAATGTCTTTGATAAAAGTTTGCTCCATTTTGTTTTATCTTTTTGTGACCTCCCTCCTTCTACTGCATCATTGCACTAAAATTTATTAATAAAAAGTTTTGGACTCGGATAATTCCGCCATAAGGATAATTAAATTACCATCGTCCGAAATTAAGGTTCAACCTAGACAGACTTTTGTAAAGCATTACTGATTCATTCCAGCCCGATTTATAACTGAACAAAATTTTGGATCAATGGATATGGTATATGTAGTTCGTATTTTTAGAAGGTTCAGTCTTGCGTCATCGCCTGACATTTTTAAATTGATCTAAGTCTAAATCTATACGTGTAAGAGGTAATAGCAAATATTCAATCTATCAACAATCCATCAAACAAGACAATGTCCACTCAAGGTTAGGAATTACAAGGAGTATTTGTTTTGTAAAAAAACACACGATGTTTTTATCTGTCCGACAAATGTTTTATCTTTCGATTTTGTGCAAATAAGAAAATACCTCTAAGTTTCTTTCAAGGTTCCAAAATCAATTCGCAGGGTTGTATTGGAAATGCATGGACATGTCATTCGTTGAAATGCAATGTTTTTCGATCAATTTTTTTATTTGAAGTAAAATCTCAATCTCTTTTATTGTCTTTTGACAACCTTTTCTTTTTTCCCCTTTCTTTTTCCTTTCCATCTATTTTTGGGATTATTTTGATTTATTTTTGTATTAACGCAACCAACGGTGGTTCCCATGTCCCATTCTGTTCTGAGAATAAAATCTTCTTTTCTCATTTATCTTATGAGAAAAGAAGGATTTTATGGACAAGAGCAAGCTTTTTAATGAATCGTTGCCTGTTCTTATTCCACTTCAGCGATTAGCAGAAATAACAAAAGAAGTACTTTCGGATACAAAGACATAATGAGTGATTTAAAGGATCCTGTTTCCCTATAGCCCACCATCTTTCCATTTTTAGTAAACAATATATAAATACTAATAAACATTTGGATTTATTAATACAGAACCATGTTTCAGTCAGCCGTATCATTTGTGATTACCATTCTTCCGTTCTTTGCTTTTGTGCATTTTGGCCAAAAATAATTTGTAGTAATCCTCTTTATGACTGGA
>JAAXNX010002284.1:0-13981 GCA_036491905.1 Folsomia manolachei
ATAAGTTGAATGGGGTGCGGGGGTAGTATACACTGGCTCGGGCTATCCGAGGCTGCACTGGAGGCTTTTTAAGAATATGAACCTGTACTAAATTGCACTAAATTTGATATCCCCAACCCACAAACCTGCACTATTTAAGCTATTTTTAAGCCATTTTCATGTCAATTTGAAACCTTGACTGTAAATTGTTTTAGATTGTTTCGCACTAACCTAACCTGTTTTCTTTGTAATTGTACCTACGTATGAATTGACCGTGTTCAATAAATTGATAAGTTGTTCGTTGGTTGTTTGCGTAGAGGAGAGTTATTGAGTCAACTAGTTATTTTAGAGCTATCGACTCGTGTGAGGTTATTCGTGTAGTAAACAGCCTTGCAGGATTTACAACCCTGAGGTCATACAGTAGGGCAGTTTTCAATAGTTTTGAGCACCCTACACTTTATTACCCCATTACGGAGAACGGTCTTGACCTGGTTGAAGTTTGCAGACCTCTCACCACCGCGAGAAGGTAGACGTCCCGTAACACAAATCGACTTAAATTAATCAAAGAATTTATTACCCATTGAGGAATTAAAGAAGTGACAACAAAATGCACCGAAATTAATAATAAATCTTTTGAATATCAGTAAATAATTATTGTGGAGGCAACTTTTTAATTTGCGCACAAAACTCGACATCATTCGGCAAAAGCTGCTCCGCATGAGAATGCATCAACTTGTAAGATTCTCGAAGAGCTGATTGGCTTGCAAGTGTCACGTCACAAATTTCTTTGGCGGATCGTTTTACGATGGACACCTGATTTTATAAAAAACAATTTTATTGACATGACCAATATTTACCCAAAATTCCAAATATCTCACCTGTGAAGCCATGTATATCGCAGCGCTTGCAATGGAAATAGGACTCCGTGGTTGGAAAATGTCCATTTTCTCAGCTGCGTTTGAAAGCAATGCCGCTGCGCTCTGCACCATTGCCGGAAGGTTAAGTTTAGTGCTGTAACGTAGAACAAAGTTGGCGGCAGGTGTGTGTTCCAAGGTCATGTCCAAATCCTCTGAAATTACTTTGTAGCAATGACTAATATCTTTCTTGGTAACGTTGGACACGGCGCAAATTTCTTTGAAGGAACGAGCCAACCCTTCCTGTCGACATCCGATGTACAAGCACGCCGCAATGATGGCAGTGTTGGATCGAGCTTTGAGTTTCTTTTCGCGATGAATGTTCTGGATAAAAAATATGGAATCGCAATTAGTTTTAAGTTGCTAAACAGAAAACCAAAGTGAGGGATTAAGTACCAAGAATAATTTGTCTGCAACCTCCATAATCGATCGAGGGACGTTGAGTCGTTCAGACATCTGACGGATGTCAGCATTAATCAATAATAGATCATTTGCTGGCATCGCCTTACTGCTGCCACCGACGGCTTCTGAATTTTGTTGCGGTGTTGGTTCTGACTCCATTGCTCCGTTATTCTAAATATGAGAAAATAATAAAAAGATTTATCAATTACATTGCCCAATTTTAATGTTTTAGTTAATCTAATTTGGGGCGCAATGCATATAATCTCATATCAATTTAAATTTATATAATTGCTGAGACCTTTTGACTGGACTACCCTGTCCTGTCTGGTATCTCCGTTAAATGTAGCTAGCTGACTAGAAGGAAGGAGGTCCTGACCCCAAATTAGTTATTTTCCCAAAGATGAACCTGACACTTTGGTAGACTTTACTTTACTTAACTTTAGTATGTTTATTTACGACTTTGGAAATAAACCAATTTAAAACAATTAATCAGTTACTAATTGGGAAAAAAACTATTTTTACTACTTACGAGTTTAATCACAAAACACGAACTCTCGCTTTCTCTCTGTCCCTGCACGCTACTATTACTTTCTACTTATAGATAACGTTGACGGCGTTGACGTTGACACGCACTAGAAATAACTAACAAAATAGATATAATAGGTCAAACATTTGAAACATGTTTGAAACAAAACAAACAGAACAGATGGGGAACCCACCCCAGACCAAGCTGGAGTAACCTGTTTCAAACAAAATAAAACAGAAATTCACTTCCTATATCTATTCTTAATGTGTACTGGGAGATAATCCCAATAGTGACTACTTTTAAACTACGAAGGGTTAGCATAACACACCACACCAAACGGAGACAACCAGAGGTAAATAAACTTTCTATGCTTTATCCCTCGACACTAATTTTGCCTAAAGTGGACGAATTCTTTAGAGCTCTCTATACTACAGACTAAGGTGGACAAGAATGCTCAAACTTTGTAGTTTCCGTGGTGCAAAGTTCTTACGACCTCGTACAGAAGACAAAGTTGATAAGTAGATAAAGTTGCAATTTACCAGTTCAACGTTGGTACAAGTTGGTGCAGATCGGAGTTGTGCGGTAGTTGAAGATTAGTGCAGATTAGTGCAGGTTGGAGTTGTGCCGTTGGTGCAGATTAGTGCAGATTGAAGTTGTGCGGTAGTTGAAGATTAGTGCAGATTAGTGCAGGTTGGAGTTGTGCGGTAGTTGAAGATTAGTGCAGATTTGTGCAGATTAGAGTTGTGCGGTTGGTGCAGATTAGTGCAGATTTGTGCAGATTGAAGTTGTGCGCTTGGTGCAGATCAAAAATAAGATAAGGTCAGATAAGCTAAGTATAGATACGTATATATTAAGGTAAAGTGAATAGGCTCCTCCGTAGCTTCAATTTAGTACCCTTTTGTGCGATTTTGTGCGGATAATTTTTTTGTGCAGACAACTGTTCCAGCACAGAACAGAACAGAACAGAACAGCACAGTACAGGGTTAAAAATAGATAACTTAGAGGGTGGACCGAACTGTTCCAGCACAGAACAGAACAGAACAGAACAGCACAGTACTGGGTCAAAAATAGATAAATTAGAGGGTGGACCGAACTGTTCCAGCACAGAACAGAACAGAACAGCACAGTACTGGGTCAAAAATAGATAAATTAGAGGGTGGACCGATTTGTTCCAGTACAGAACAGAACAGAACAGAACAGCACACCACCGAATAAAAATATGGATAAAGACATGTTAACCTAATTGTTCTTGCCCAGCACAGCACAGCACAGAACAAAAAATAAATAATTGTACCTAAATTTTTTAACCTTAAAAAATGAAACGTAATATTTATCCCTCGACACTAGCTCTGTTCTTGATCTTAACAGTACTCTTGTCCTTATTTCTATTCATACTTTTAACATCACGACTTATATCTTTGACGATCTTATCCAGGTCAGGGACGGGCCTCTTCGCCCTATTGGGACAGCTTTGTCGAGTTTCGTGACTCTCAAACTTCTTTTCATTCACAAATCCCTTGCCGCAGCTGGAACACTGGTAAGGTTTTGGTCTATTTTTGTAATCTTTTCTGAATTGTCGTTGTTTGGCTTTGAGTTCCCTCCTCGCTTCTGCATCCCCTCCACATACCAGAGTTGTATGACGACGCAATGAATTGGACTGACTGAACTCTTTTCCCCATTTTGAACAAACAAAACCTTTCCTTTCCCTGTGATAGAGCAGGTGCTGGCTGAGAAAGTAACTTCGAGTGAAAGACTTGGAACACAGGTCGCAGGGGTGAGTCGTATGGGCACGGAGGTGGTGATCGATTCTGAGGAGATGAGTGCCAAACTTGGCACCGCAGACAGAACAGATGCATTTTGACGCCTCAGTCTGAAAATGGAAAGGAAGGTGACATTAAAACAACGCTACCCGATACGAGCTAAACTGCCAGCTAATTACCAATTTATCAGATTTACACCCCTCCAAATGCAACAGCCACTCGTTCTCATCTTCAATCATGTCAGGGCAACCATACGGGCAACGGGTCTTGTCTGGGAAATGAATCAACTCCAAATGTCTCAGCAGATTGTTGTTTCCACGAACCGAAATTAAACAAATTTCACACGACACAAGTTTCCGGTGTGGTTTTTTAGTGATATGTGAACCGCTGGCAGGATCCCCGTGAACCTTCGCCTTGTGCATTCTGAGGACCTTAGAATTAATAAAATCCTTAGGACAGGAATCACACTGGACACGGGGAGGAGGATTCTCGTTGTGATTTTTCTCATGTGTACCCTTAGTCCAGGCTTATTGTTGTACTGTTTCCAGCATTTAGTGCAAGGAAATGATTGTGGAGCTAACCTGGAGACGAGAGAACATTTCAAACTCTTAGTCAAGTATTTAGATAAAAATAAGACTTAATTTTGCTCACTCAGTTGCTGCTATTAGAATTTACCTTTTACTTTTACCAGACTTGCAGTTATTGGTGTGTTACTTTAAACTCGGCAAATTAGCCAACACTTTTCCACATTGATCGCACATCACAGGTTCATGGCCAGAGTTATTATGAGTGGTAAGCTGTCCAGCAGACAAAAATCCCTTGCCGCATGTTTCACATTTAAAGGTTCTGTAAAACTAGTAAAACTTAAATTATCTATCATAGCTTCAGACAAGAAATGCTCAATTAAATTTTGACTTGTTACTTTTTACTCTCCAATTCTGCAAGGGCCTCTTCCCCCAACTTTTCGGCATGCTTCCGACCAAGTAGATGTGTCTCATAATTTTCAACATTTTTATAAACCCGGTCACAAAGCTCGCACTTGATCGTTTTTCAGTATTCTTCTCATGGACAAGTTTTACATGTCTGTTTAGCATTCCGACGGTGAAATACACTTTATCACAGGTGGAGCAAGGAAATTGTCTGTGAAATTAAAAAATGAGGTGTCACACAATTACGCAAAACCAGAATTCCTTGGAAACATTTTAGTTGTGTTAGGAATTATTTAAATGTTTGCACTGTCTTTCCTTCTTCTCCAACCATGTCAGCATGAGACTTCGAGAGCAAATGAGCCGCAAGGAGGCTTGCACTTGCAAAATCCTTTTGACAAGGCGCACAAACATTGTTTAATAGTTGTTCCCGTGTTATGATACTTTCCAAGGAGCTGGTCACACCTAAAATCACAAATACATTTTAGGACTCACACTACACTAGTAATAGAATAAAATACATTCGTCTTCCTACTTTCTAGCAATCTTTTCAAATTCATGCTCATCCGATGTTAAATGACTCCGGAGAGCGGCTTCATTCTTAAATACTCGCCTACAAAGGTCACACTTGTCACTGGGATGAAGGGCTTGATGCTCGTCTAAGCTCTCCTCATCCAGACAACTTTCCCCACATGTGACACACTCCAATGGATCAGGCTCAAGATGAAAAAAAGCCCTGAAATATTAATAAGCATGATCAGAATAAGGACAAGATTAAAAGAAGTAAAATAAAATCTCACCACATCTCTCCAACCTTCCCTTTATGGTAGCGTTGTAGGTGAAGTTTAAGCACTCTGGCTGTTATGAATTTTAGGCTGCAGGAGTCACATTGAAATCTCCTGAAGTGAAATTAGATTTAATAAAGTAGGGTAAAAAATTAAACTAAAATAATAAACTTAATATTACTTGAGACTCTCCAGTTCCACAATGGCCAGCGCTCCACCAACCTGGCCAGCATGTTCGTCACTGAGTAAGTGATTCTTGTAGTTAAGCGGAGTAAATGTCGTGTTGCAGGGTTTACAAAAGATTTGATATCTCTTCGCCTTGTCAACACCCACCCTAGTGGCAGTGAACAATGTCAGCAAATTGGGAATCAGGTCACTAATAAATATTACTACTCACTTTTTCGCACGTTTTTTAACAGCAGCATCATCTTGGATGCTCGGGAAACAGTCTTCATCCCAATTTGAGATTGAAATGTCCACCTTCCTCTCGACTATCGTCTCCTTGGTCGTCATTCTCTTCTTGGGAAATTCCCTCTCCTCTTGTTTTTGCTTCCGGACCTGGAGTAATCTCCTCCACTTCTTCTCCAACAATACTAGTCGCACAGGCAGTTAAAGGGTACGACCTGAATTAATAACCAAATTAATCAAGACAAAAAAGTAATAGAACAGCCGAACAATGTACTCACCATAATTTAGTGTCACTCCCTCCCTCAATATTAGCGTTATCACGCATTTCCACATCAGAGCAACTGAGCGAATCTCTCAATTCCAGGGTAGCGTCATCTCCACCCCCATCGTCCTTCTTCCTTGGGTGTCGCTCTCCTAGAAAATTTAAGTGTTATCAAAGTTATCAATATTTGCTAATCCTACCAACGTCCTTTCACAAATATTAAAAAATAACTCACCTCCACACCCATACTTTCCTTTCCTACCCTGATACTTCCGCACAACCTCCCTTAAAAACTGGATAAGAGTGTCGACCTCCTGCTGCAACTTGACCACCTTTCCCAACAATAATGACTCTCTCAATAAACCCGACATCCTTCCCAGTCAGAGGAGAACAGCTGTTAACTGAACCACAGAGGGAGCACTCCGGGGTCAAGGTCATGGTTGACGTTGAACTGGTTCCAGAGAACAGGGCGACGAGGTTGAGGGCTTAATTTTGCCTTCTTTGCAGGGACTGGGGAGTAACTTGGAATATTTGGGTTTATGGAAAATCCAGGATCCTTGGAGAAACTTAGTGACTTGGCGATTGGCGTGACCTCCGTAATTGAGGAGGTCACGAAAGAGTGAATTAGGGAATTTAATTAATTAATTTATCTATTCTTGCAATTTGTAAAGTTAGAATTAATTTTGTTGTCAACAACTTTCGGATATTTGATTTTGCTTCCTCAATTTGCTTCTCATATTCTTCTGCTCGACGGCGAAATTCGGATCTTTTTGCCTCATGTTTCACTTGAACAGTTTCTTTTATGATTTTGACATCTTCATTGATGGCAAGTTTTCTAGGGTCAGTAACCCTAGTCTCTGTTTTCCGCTCCAGGGGGATTATTTTTGGCAGGTCACAAGTATATGAGTCTGCTTCTGGCATATCAGGTTGGTTATATACATTCTCAGGAATGTATGGTTCCACGAAATTATTCAGAATATTTAGAATTTGTGATGAACCTATTCCTTGCGCCTCTGGGGGTTGATAATCGAAATATGAGGTGGGTTGAGATTTTGGACCAAATTTCTGAGAAACAATCATTTCAACGTAACGAACAGAGCCCTTGAGATCTGCAGTTACATTAACTTCATCGGGTGCATATGGGATTTCATCTAAGACATCATCCAACTCGAAAGATTCGGAAATTTGGACACCGCGATCCACCACAATTCTTGGCTGAGAGATTCCGTTTTCTTTGGACTTTTGAATCAACTCATTGATTTGGAGGTCGGACAACTTTTTACATTTTCTATATTGCTTAATGTAGTCAGGTTCTATGGTTTGGCTCATTTGGTGTTGAACATCATATAGATGGTCATTTTGGTTGAATTTCGGTTTAAACAATTCCACTTCAGTTTTTGGTTTTCTGGATCCATTTCCAGAAAGTTGAAGAGGAGGAGGAATAGTTTCCAGACGAAGTATTGGAGGATTCCTATGAATACTCCGGTTTCGTTGTTCATAAGTGGATCGGCTACAGTTGTTACCAACGTTCGTTGGTACATGGTGATGAATTGGTTTGGATTGAGCGTTGCGTCCCCAAGATTGAGATTTCCAAGAAGATTTGTTGTGGAAATTGGGACGCTGGTATCTGTGAGACATTATTGCTGGCTGGAATTGTAAGAGGTAAGGTCATTAATATGAGCCTTATTTATCATGATAAGACCGTCTTCTGACCTCACATCATACACTTTAGGCGTAATTTTAGAAGTAATTACATAGGGACCTTCTCGTTTGGGCATGAGCTTTGCTGTAATTCCTTTACTAGCATCGGACAAAAAGTGTGTACGATACCAAACTTTATCTCCAACCTCAAATTGTCTTTCCTTTGCTTTTCTATTAGCATATTGTAAATAGGACATTTGACTATTATCAAGATTTTCTCGTGCAATGTTATGAACAAGATTAATTCTCTCTCCTAACCTATGGACTTCTTTGCACATTGGGAGGCTTAGATTAAGAAAATTTTCAAACGGTGTCCTCATTTCACGCCCCGTGTTAAGGTATGCAGGCGTAAATCCAGTGGAATCATTAATAGCGGAGCGAAGTGCTAACGCCAATTCATTAATATTCCTATCCCACTGTTTGCATGCTGATATGCTAGCCACAATCATGGACTTGACCGTTTGGTTGTATCTTTCTGTTAAATTTGCCTGGGCGTGATATGCAGATATGTAGAAAGTTTGAATTCCAAGTAACTTGCAGAAATCCTGATAAATATGGGACGTGAATTGCGTACCATTGTCCGAAAGCAATATTTCGAATACGCTCCATCGACACATGACTTCCCAAAGTTTCTGTATGATCACCTCGGACGTTGCTTTTCGAATTGGGAATAATTCAACGAATTTTGAAAAATAGCAGACAACAACGAGTAGGTAGGTGTTTTGTTTTGAAGTGGATGTGTATGGACCCATCAAATCTGTAGTTACTAGCTGCCAAGGATAACGAGCTTCAAAACTGGAACATAATGCCGGAGGAATTTTAGGATATTTTGACCTTTGGCATGTTTCGCATTTGTTGACGTAAGTGATTACATCCCTGCGTAAATTCTCCCAGTAAATACGTTGCTCCAATTTTGCAAAAGTTTTTCTGATCCCAAGATGACCTTCTTGGTCATGAAATAAATTTAACATTGTTGCTCGAAATGGTTGTGGCACCCATACTCTCCAGTATAAGGATTCATCTTCCCAGGGATGATTGCGTGGTCCGACATATCTCATGAGTAAACCGTCCTGTCTCAATTCACACTTATTTTGAATTCGATTGACTTTTTCCAGCATTTCCTTCTCTACAAAATTTCCATTCAAAGCTGATATGACGGCAGCCATAAGTGGGTCATCTTTTTGGCATTGGATGAATTCATCCTTAGATAAGGGAGCCTGGTTCTGAATAAATAGGACTTGGCTGATTCGGCTTAAGGCATCTGCAGCTTGATTTTGAACTCCTTTCCGATATCGTACCTCAAAGTCAAATCCTTGTAGGGTCATGAACCACCGGGCTAAACGACCAGTGGGCTCCTTAATTTTCCGTAGCCACGTTAATGCTTGATGATCCGTCTCTACTATGAAATGAGTGTACTCTACAAATCCTCGGAATTTTTCGATTGCCCAAACCACGGCATAACATTCTTTTTCTGGGGTACTCCATCGAACTTGAGATCCTTGAAGGCGATGACTCGCGTACCATATTGGATACCGTTCTCCATTTTTCTCTTGGTACAGGATTGCTCCAATGCCATCATTACAAGCATCTGATTGTATGATGAAGGTTCCATTGAGGTCAGGTAACTGAAGCTCAGATAGTTCCGACAAAGCATTTGTGAAGAAATTAAACGCCTTCGCACAGTCATCCGTCCAGATAAAGGTCGCATCTTTCTTTAACAATTGTGTCAATGGCTTAGAGTGGTCAGAAAACTGTTTCACAAATTTCCGATAAAATCCAATTAATCCCAAAAACTGTCTGATGTGCTTAGCGTTTCTTGGTCTGGGATAATTTCTGATTGCCTCCACCTTTGCAGGGTCCGGATAGCATTTACCAGGTTCAATAATGTATCCCAAATATTTTAATTTTTGTCTGCATAATTGAACTTTTCTTGGATGAATAGTAAATCCTGCACGTTGAAGCTTTTCCAAGACAATTTCAAGGTGAATGAGGTGATCTTCAAATGTATTTGAGAAGATAATGATATCATCAAAATAAACCAAGCAGATTTTCCATTTCAAATCTCCAAATACTTCATCAATGCAACGCTGGAAGGTACTTGGACTATTTCTCAATCCCATAGGTAGTCGAGTAAATTGCCAAAGTCCTCGATGAGAAATGAAAGCCGTTTTTGCTTTATCCTTATCCGCCACTTTGATTTGGTAAAATCCTTTCGACAAATCGAATGTGGTAAAGTAAGATGCTGTTCCAAGAAAAGCCAACATATCGTCAATTCTATTAATGGGATAGACATCAGCGATAGTTTTTTCATTTAATGGGGAATAATCCACAATAAAGCGAAATGAACCATCAGGTTTAGGTTGAACAAAGGCCAAGGCTGCCCATGGACTCTTGGATGGCTCGATCACTCCATACTTAATGAGTTCGTCAAAGGTCTCATTGAATGCTGTTTGCTTTCCACGGTTCATGGGTCTGAGATTAGCTTTAATTGGTTTTGCATCTCTAGTGTCAATGGTATGTTCATATAGGGAACAATAGCCGGGCCACTTGGTAAACATTTGGTGGTACGGCTGCAGCAAGTCAATTAGCTTATCAGTATCTTCTGTAGATAAGTGATCTGGTGTCTCCACTTCAAACAAATTTTTATCATTTTGTTGTAGCATGTAAATGTCATCCTCAGGTAAATTAGATGCAAATATCTTGGCTGGTGATATAAATTCTTCGTCGCTATCTGAAGATGAAGTTGGATCTGCATCTTCAGTCACATTACCGGAGGAGTTTCCTTCAACTTGAGATGTTTCCTCTAATAGAAAGGTCATGTCCGTATCGAAGGGAATGAGTTGTTGCCTTTCTGTTCCAACTACCCAAGCTCCAAGTCCAATAAAGACTCCAATGGCAGTTGGCCCCAGAAAGTCGCGACCTAAAATGACTTGGCGTTTCATTCCGGGAACAAGAACAAACATTTGTTTCCGTTTCAAAGACTTAAAGGTCACAGTCAGTGACACCGCTTCGCTGGCCATGCATGAGCCTTTGAGAAAGTTGAGACGCCTTAAGTAAGGTTTACAAACGATGTTTTCTTCTCTTATCACTTTGATGACATCATCTCCTATGACGGATACAGATGATCCAGTGTCCAAATAAGCAAGCCATTTTCCACCCAGTAACTGAATTTCTACCAAGGGCTCGGTTTCTTTCTTTTCAGTAAGTAGAACTTCGTCAGTATCCACAATATTGACGACTCGACTGGGTGACTGTTGACCTCTACTATTTCCAGAAATCCTTCTTGGTTCTGGACAGTTGGCAATGAAGTGGTCCTTTGCACCACAATTAAAACAACTTCCAGTAGATTTGGGCGACGATGAAGGACTGGAAGATCGGGTAGCTGGGGGTGGTGTTGAAGATCGAGCTGGACTTCCCTTCCCTTCATTTTGACTATTAGGCGTGGTGAGTCGTGACCGTGATCCAACTAAATTTTCTTGGAAAGTGACGCTATTTTTAGAAGATTCCGTGTGATGATAAGTGAATGGGTCAATTGACATGAAATGAAGCTTCTGTTTGCCATTAGTGGTGTCATTATTAGATAATATTCCTTTCTGTGATTCATTTTTCTCCTGTGATTTGTTACCTCGATCATTTACAGATGATGGGGGTTTCCAAGCTAAGGAAGGCTCTAAATTTCCAGAAATGGGAGGAAGCTTATAAGTGCGGTGTGCTTTTATGATTTCTTGTACTTCCTTCGCTGCAGTCTTTAATTCTGCAATATTTTCGAAAGTTTTTCCTTGTAAAGCATGACTATATTCCGGATGGAGTCTTTTCAAGATGCGTTTGATGACCTCCCGTTCCGTATACTGCTGTCCCAGTCGCTCATAATATGCCAAGATTACTCTTATGTAAGAAGTCAGCGTTTCAGTGGGGCCTTGAGTGCGACGATCCAATTCTCGCTCCAGATCATCTACATATCCGACCGCTTGGAATTCATTTCTGAAACGGAGTTTGAAGTCATCCCAATCTCGGAAAGGAGCTTCATATCTCCACCAGCTCCAGGCATCTTTGGTAAGAGATGCAGGGATAACTTGTTGCAGCATTTGTTCGTTACCGTAATTCAGAAGAGACTGGTAGCGTTCTAATTCCAATATGAAGTCGTATGGAGTTTTAGGGTCACTTGATCCTTCATATTTAGGAATTCGATCCCGATTTTTCAAGTGGTCATTCCTTGCTAGAGGAATATTATTCAGAGGAGCTGGATTGATAACAGGCTGTTGTGGTTGGTTTTGTGGAGGAGCCTGTTGATTAGGGTGAGCATTTGCATGTGGCTGATAATGTACATTAGGATAATTTGGAGGTGGTACGTGTGGCTGTATTGGGTTTTGCTGACCCCTAAAGTTGGGTTGCTGCAATTGATTTTGTTGGATCATTTGCATGATAAGTTGGTTTTGTTGCTGCATCATCTGAAGTTGATGTTGCATTTGACGAATTGTATCGTTTTCGTTAGAATTCCTACCCCTTGCTGGGATTGGTATTGGTCCCTGATTTTGGTTTCCAAAATTCGGCATAGGTGGTGGAATAGGAATGCTAATATTGGGAGGAGGCGATGCAGTTCCGAGTGGAAGTTGGGCGTTAGGTTGAGCATTGTTCGGAGGTGAATGTAGAACATGATTCTGTCCTTCTTCCGCTGCTCTATTTCTGCCTCTGCGTCCTGTCATGATTTCGGAAAACTGGAAGTTTTACGAAAATCCTGTATCCCGGTTGGGCCCCCACTTGTCAAGACCGTGCTGGCCGGGACTGAGTTTTAGGCAACGTTGCGTTGACTAAAAGAATGCTTTGATCAGTGGCCTATCTAGGTTGCCAGCCAATCTTAGACAAAAGCCCTGAACAATGATTTCCCAATGCTTATGAGATTGTTGAGGGTGTGCCGGGTAATATGCCAGAATGAATAAAGACAACACAAGTAGTTTTGCCAAAGACAGAAATACTTCAAAACGTAGGGGGGAGGAGTGAGAATCGTGTGTAGATGTGAGGTCTACGTTTGGACCACTATGGGACAAACTAATCCTTACCGTAGAGATTGAGCCGTTTGCACGGATCACTAATTGCAGCTCTGCAATAAATAAAACAAAACTATGCATCCATCAAGCATACATCAATGGGAAATAGTTTTCCTTACTCTGCAGGGTTTTCCAACCAAAGTGGGTGGAGACTGAGGTTCCCAGAAATCCAGCCAGAAAGGATGGAAGAAACAAAACTAAAAACTAGGGAACTTAAAAACTAAATTGTTGAGTCGGGCAGAGTTCTGACCAAGCAAGAAAACAAACATAAACTGAACTCGCGAGTCGAAAATCCGTCGCCTTTTTATACCCGCAGCAGGCATGGACATCGACTCTAGTCAAATGCCTTTTAGCTTATGCAGGAGAGAAATATCTCTGCCTGCATATCATCTAAACTTAACAAGGCTAATTGGATTAGACTCATCATTTGCCTACACAAGCGATCTCCATATCAAGGCTCAATATGAGACTTGACAAACTCCCCCACTCTTATTTTGAAGTATGAATTTATTCAAACTTCATATTATTATCATTAACAAACATGATACAAGAAATTGAAAATAATATTATTAAATTATACTACGTTTTTACCAAAAATTACCAAACTATTCCAAATCAATAAATAAGTTATCGGAATCAAGAGAATTGGTATCGATGTCCATGTCAGAGTTAAGAAGAGCTTCTTCAATCCTTCGTACATCCATCTCATCGACATGAATGTCTAGAACTGGAGAGTCAGATCCTCGGCCTGGAGTTAATGGGAGCAAATTTGCGATTTGGGATGAAACTGGAGAAGGGACTGGCGAGTTGAAAAGTCCAAATTGATCATCCGGTACCAACCAATTTAAAACTTCAGGTTGGAACACAGGGGCAAGAACAGCAGGCTCTGTCTGGATTGGTGGCGTGGGTGTGACAAGAGTAGTTTTGGTTCTTGCTAGCTCCAACGTTAACTTTTGGATATTTGATTTTGCTTCCTCAATTTGCTTCTCATATTCCTCTGCTCGACGGCGAAATTCGGATCTTTTTGCCTCATCTCTCACTCGAACAGTTTCTTTCATGATTTTGACATCTTCATTGATGGCAAGTTTTCTAGGGTCAGGATCCCTAGTCTCTGTTTTCCGCTCCAGGGGGATTATTTTTGGCAGGTCACAAGTATATGAGTCTGCTTCTGGCATATCATGATCAGGTTGGTTATATACATTCTCAGGAATGTATGGCTCCACGAAATTATTCAGAATATTTAGAATTTGTGATGAACCTATTCCTTGCGCCT
>JAAXNX010002285.1:0-13980 GCA_036491905.1 Folsomia manolachei
CGGCAATGTTTCTACAAAAAACCTGCAGAGTCGTGGGGATATTCCTGACGAGTTTTGCACACAATTCAAGTCATCAAATGGGGAGCCCTTTATCAGATGGGATAGTGCTGTGCATTCTTCTTCGCCTTCAAGCAAAAATGATCGATTTTTTATTTGCTGTACTCAGAACAATTTAGACTTTTTAGCCGGTTGTGATCTCTGGCTACTGGATGGTGCTTTTAAATGTTCACCACCCCTTTTCGATCAACTCCTTGTGATTTATGGTGTCAAGACTTGGATTTGCGGTGGGGCTGGATTGCCCTTGGTTTACTGTCTACTACCAAATCGTAATACAGAAATATATGGCTCCATAATTTTTACGCTACAGTCACTCCGACCACTCAGTAGCCCAAATTGTATCTTATCCGACTACAATCCCACAATTAGGAACGTCCTGGTCACAGCTTTCCCTAATACAAATAATGGAGGGAATTTTTTCCATTTTGCTGCCGCTATTTGAAATCATGTTCGAAATGACGACCAACTACAAGAGCAAGTCAATGCTTCTTCCGAATTCCAAGTGCATATCTGGCAATTAATATGCTTGGCATTTGTGCCAGTGGAAGATGTCCAGAATTCTTTTCTTCAATTGGAGATGTCTGCCTTCTTCCAAACCCATGCTGGATTCTTTCAACATTTCTTTCAGTATTTTAAATCCACTTGGCTCGGAGTTTGGAATGGCGACGCGGGTCAAATAGTTCCTCAATATTCCGTTCAACTTTGGAATTGCTTCGAATCTCTCGTTCAAAATAATTCACCGAAAATGAATTTGACCTCGAAAAGCTACCACGCAGAGTTCATGTCTCATATGACATTCCAAAAAATAACACTTTGCAAATTCATGGACAGTTTGCTTAAGACTCAGGCAAAGACTGAGGCTAAATTAGCTCTATTTAATGCCAATAAGCCTGACAATTTTGCACCCGCATATAAGAAGTTGCTACAGCATGAACAAAACTTGAAAAAAATAATACAGGCGTATACCCAAACAACTGATGTCCTCAGCTATCTGAATGGAATTGCGTGTTTCTTAGTTAAAAATCGCTTGTAATTACTATTTTGTATTTATATTGTTTTTTGGTTCACGTAAATAAACCAAAATAACCTTGACCATTCACATAACAATTTTTGTAATATATTTGTTAGAATAGTTTGGTTACGGTTAGTAAATGAAGTAATATCAGATCCGTAAATACGACGCCAACTAAATACGTTTGATTAATTTATTGTAGTTATTCTAACGCTAAATTGAATACTGAATACGAGTTGACAAGTGTATAATACTTCATAGTAATATGTTACTTGACACGATTTGAATCATATCCATGGGTTCACAATGTATTTCGCTGCAATATACATAAGTATATTCTTATTCTTTACGCCAAGCAAGGGCCGCTCCTCTAGGATTAAGCTTGTGCATCTGCCCCTTCTTCGATCTGTAGTCTTGCTTCGGCAGTTTTGTACTCTGCATTATCAATAATTCCAAAACACCAAATATCATAGGGGAGTACGAAATCCACAATCTCTGTTTCTGTTCCATTTTCTTTCTCGAAGCATGGAGGAGGGAGTAGCACATTTTGAGGCCGCTTATGTCCACTTCGTTCTGCATGATATGCGTCAGAAAACTTGAAGAAATCCGAAAACAGACCGGCGGGTAAGTAGTTGTTCTTAAATGGTAAAGTTATTGGAGTGTTCACTATGTTAAGCTGGGCTGGAGAATCTTCTGCAGACGCGTCATTTGGCAGTGCAGTTGGACAGGAGCGTTGTAATGTCAATTGGTCAGTCTTCGTTTGAGTTAAATTAGGTGATGAGAACTTTGTGATGTTGCTATTTATAGTTTTGAACTTCGATGGGGTTTTGACTACTCTTGGTGTAGTACTAGGTGGAGATGGGTTTTCAAATTTTACCACAGGTTGAGAAGCATCTTCTGGTTTAGCTAGCAGACTGAACTTCATTGACGAGTGTTCAGGTGGTTGACAAAAATTCTCCAATCTTCGGCTTCCGTGGCCTGCCTCGCTTTCCCTAAAGTTGATTACCAGATTATTCTGTATTAAAAAATTGCGAGTTGTAGAAATCTCGAAAAGTCTGGAACAATGAGCTATGAACATACCTTGGACGAAGACTGTTGTGCCGTTTCAGGCTTTGCGACAGATTTCTTTTTCTTCTTCACATTTGGGAACCCTGTTTTATTAACCTTCCTTCGTCTCTTTGGCGGCGGAAGAGGTTGGTCGTCATGTGTTGTGGAGTTACTCGAAGAGTTAGAAGGGCAACTAAATAATTTAACTGGTTGTGAAAAGCGTCTAGTCACTACTTCGACAACGTCTGCTTCCACAATTTGTTCAACTTCAACTTTGACTTCAGAAATTTCAATGTCGCTATCGCTATCGAAGCCAGATTCAGTCCGTGCAGTTAGGCTCTCGGAAATTTCATCTTCGTTACGAGCATCAGTCCCTCGAGGTTTGGTGGAGAATGTGGCGTAGTCTGGCTTATTCGTTGCAGAAGCATATCTTAGTAACTCCACGTACTCTTTGTCCGGAAGAATATTTTTCTGGTAAATGCTTTCTGCTATGTTAGACGCAGAAATCAGTGGAAACCTGACGAGCTTGAAAATGTCATTAAATTTCTCCCAAGGAGACAATGAAACTGGAGCAGTATTGGGTTTTCTGCCTCTCTTTTTCAATAGTTTTAGCTCCGCGTTCTCCGTCCATCTACAAAGCATTAAGAATTGGAAGAGTAATTACAAATACAAACACAACAATAATATTCCAAAAACGATGATAATTTTGTAATACCTGACCACTGCATTGAAAAGATGAAGTTCGTCACAGCAGAGGTCATCTGATTTTAGCATTTGAATCAAGCTGTCAGAGTCCAAGTCAAGAAAATCCTCAGTCATGATTAAATCCTCGGCATTTCTAAAGTAAAGGAAATCAGTTAATGACAGATTCTGGCAAAATAAACTAAAGCCGTACTTGTTGATCATGTCGGATGCCTTAATTTCTAGCTCTGGCAATTTTAATTGCATTGCAACCTTTCCCAGTTTGGAGGCGCTGTGCAACGCAATCAGTTTGTCATAAATTGGAGAAATTTGCTCCTCATCACAAAATTGCAGGACCAGTTGAATAAGCTCTTTAAACTCCTTCACACCAAAAGACTTGATAATATTGGGAGGAAATTCGTTGTTGTGAAGAAACTGTGAATAGAAAATAGTTTTCAGAGGTCACTCAATAAACGCGGAATTGTAAGGGTTGGATTCCTACCTCATAAAAAATCTGAAAAACGTTCCTCCCTACTTTCAACGGAGGTGATTTATTTCGCTGGACCGAGTTATCCACGAAATTGGCCAATTTCCTTGACTTTGTCCGAAGAAGCCCTTTACGAGATCGGAGTAAATGATACCAAGGAGGTTTGTCCACTATGACAAAATCAAAGGTGTCATCCCCACTGGTGTCCGTTTGGCAGGAGGGTGGATCAATATCCGTGGAATCGTTATGAAATTCCATGATAATGGTTAGTCAGTTAGTTCCTAGACAAGACAAGACAAAGGAAAAAATCAATAATCAATTTATAATTTATTTTGAGAAGACAACGCCTTTTGTCCACTCCTATTAAAATTGATTCGATCAACCAAAATTAGTAACCAACCTTTCATGATGTGGAATGAAATAGAATTAGCAAAACTAATGAAAATGAAATTTATTATTTGTTTACAATATCAATGAGGTCGAGCACCTAAATATTATTTGCCCGCATTCTGACAAGTCTCGTTTTGTTCTTTGTGATGATCCAGTCTGGATCATCCAGATATCTAGTTGGTTACGACGACTTAATCATTGCATTGCAATGAGCACATCAAATTCCCAAAAATGAAACTGCTGCAAATTCCATGCTCAGTTACAAAGTAATTTATTTTGTAAGTCGCCTTCATTATTGGTCAATTCATACTTAACAAATATTATTTTTATGAATTTTATAATAATGCTATAAACATTTGTATTATGCAATATATGCAATAATACAAAACTGTCATTTCACACTTATTAGAACTAAATAAAACTATTAAACAAGTAATAAAGATAGTATCAAAAAAGTCTGATAACATAGAAAGTTCATGCACCCAATTTTAATTTTATTCCTGCTTTCTCCCTCTTCTTTGCATAATGCATTTTTTACTCTTCTTCTCATGAGTGGTTGTCAATTGTTTCGTAGAAAAGGTTAGGTGACACCAACGACACTCATGCCTTATCCCTCGATGAATATTGTTGACATGACTTGTTAAATTGCTTTTATGAGTGAATCTTCTTCCGCAGGCGTCACATCCGTGCTCCTTCAGTCCCTGATGATACTTCATATGAATTCTGAGATGGGAGACGACCGTAAACTTCTGCCCGCACAGATGGCAACTAATGGGTCGTCGGAAAATTGCTTTTATGAGTGAATCTTCTTCCGCAGGCGTCACATCCGTGCTCCTTCAGTCCCTGATGATACTTCATGTGAATTCTGAGATGGGAGACGACCGTAAACTTCTGCCCGCACAGATGGCAACTAATGGGTCGTCGGACATTTAACTTTTTGCTATGTCCCCGTGCATGGACATTCAGAGAGGAGACCCGAGTGTAAGTTTTTCCGCATCCGGTCACCTCACACTTATAACGTCGTTCCTTGGTGTGACAAATGATATGCATGTCAAGAATGGACTGGGCTCGGAACCTTTTGAAGCAAAATTGACAGACAAACTCCCAACTGGACTCTACAATCGACTTCTCATCCGGTGCCATATGACTGTAGAGATGAATCTTGAGATTGTTGGGGTGTTCAAAGGATTTGGAACAAATCTTGCATTTTGAGGGGTTGGCGTAGGGTTTAGCATCGTTCCAGCCGGAGTAGATGGCAAATGCGGAAATGGATTTAGATTTGAGATTGTGTTGGGATGATTTTTGGTCATGCTTCTTATTTGAAGAAGGTTTCAAGTCTGGTATAAGTGGAATTCTGGAAGGTCTGATTGGCCTGGGTTTGTATTTTTTGACGTAGTACAAGGACATGAGATCAATTTCCGGTTCCCGTTGGAGTTTAACTTTCCAAAATCCTGCGGATTTTGAGGTTTGATCAATTTGTGAGATGTTAGGAGCTTGGGCTTGGGGTTCCTCCTGTTTAACTTCAACAACCCAATGACCCTGTTCGTTGAAGGGATGGAATTCTTCATTGTTCCAAGAATCCAGGTCCACTTCCTCTTTGATGACGATAACATCGACATTCTCTTCTTCGTCCATTGCTACTTGGTTATCCGGCACTGATACTATCCAGTTAGGAGGAAGGATAATTGCATATTATTGTTGTGTCAGTGTCAATCAAGAGTCCTGAAATTTGCAGAATTCTTGCCATAAAATTCAATTTGTTTTACTTATCTTACACAATAAATCAGTATTCACCTTACACTGGAATGAAATCATTTGGGGCGTAATGTATGTATGTAATTGCAGTCGCAGAGCCAATTCAGCTCCGTCATACCTTAAAATAAAGCAAAGATATTTGCAAATTATTTGTGTGCCCACTTTTAAATCTATAGCAAAAAAAATTCGCACATTGGTAGAACTAATGTTACAAACATAGTTTACCTTATCCAACATGCAAATAAATGTGGTTATCCTTGTAATTGACAATTGCAGTTAATAAGCTCTGCGCAGAGTCAAGGACAAAATTCCTGGAAAATGTACAAAATTACAGAAATTTCCTTTTGTGTCAAATCCAACTGTTTCCCACTCCCTTGTTTTACCAGGTAATCTGGGAATCTTTGTTCTTCGTTACATGAATGATTTTTTTAACGCATGAAAATTCATGAGCAAAATGAAAACGCTTGAACTTCACATATTTTAAGGGAATGATTTATTGAGACACTATTATATAAGAAACAAATCTTTAACAGGAATGATCCATTACAGAGGAAATATTTGGTCATCTTTTTACATCACGAATTAACAGCATGAATAATTTTCACTTAGAAAACTCGAAGGATTTGAGTCGAATCTGATTCAATAATCGAATTCAAGATACACCAGTTAATTGAATTAGTTTTGATTTTGAAATTAATTTATTTCCACACCAAAATGGGCTTAGAAAGCAATTTCAACAGCATCGAATGTGACACTCGGACAAGGGATTGCAGGGATCACAAAGACAACATTTTGCTCCAGAAAAGAATGATGGAACTCCTGCGGCCTTGCAACATTGAATGTGACAAGGCCCTGAACATCCGCAAGGGCAGCAGGTTTTGGCTGAGGGGGCAATAAAGCATTAAAAAATCAGATGTTAATAATTATTACTTGATTATAGTGTTCGGTTACCGTCGTCCAGAGGAAGGGTTGAAGCTGCAAGAACCACTCCCATCAGTATCAAAGTCAATAGAAATGCCTTCATTTTAATTCTCGAGTTTCAAGTTAATTGGAATTTGTCGATATACAATTCTTCTCAAAGTTACGTTAATTATGCAAACTTATGAAGAATGAATGATCAATAAGTTCAAGTTAATAAAGTGGGATGTGAGACCTTTCTGTGCGTAGGTTTTGTTAATTAACTCTCGTTATCGCAGTTATTGTCACATTTATCGGGAATCTCTTTTTGAGCTTCAATGTAAGTAATGCCAAATTGTTCAATAACAGATATCTCAAGTTATTTATTTGTTGTCATGTAATTCACTTTGTGGTCGCAGATACAATTATTATATTACAGGACTTGAGCTCAGCAATCTGCATGCTTTGTATTTGAATGTAAAATTGAAAATTAAAATTAAATATTGTAATTCATCTGAAGCACAGAGTTCAGTTCTTGTATACTAAAATCCAGATAACTATAATAACCGGGTTATTATAGGTTAGCTCAGAGTGATCATTATTGTTAAAGCAGTCCAAACATTTCGATGCTTGTGTTTCTTAGAACATGAACAATATTTGCTTGAACGCCCATTTGTAAGAATTCATTGATGATTTTCAAAATTAAAGTTGTCAACTTGCAGAAATAGTTAATTTCGTACCATCAACTATGACTCAGAATTAAGACTGGCCAGCGGATTGAGACTTAATTGCATGTTGGTACTGCGTCATCAGTTAATCAACTTTATCCTTACATCTTGTAATTTTCTCACAATCTTGGTTATATCGAATTACCGAGCCTATTTCATACAGAATACAGTCGCCACTGTACTTATTAAGCGCTAACACTTACGAATTGATTGATTAGTCGTCAAATGAACTAAACAATGTAAAACATACATCGAATTTCCAATAAAAGTAATACATTTCAGACCTAAAAATATGATGATAGCCAGTCCTCAATTGAAGGTGACAATGTCAAAATGTTTTCAACTGATTTCTCCGTTTTCTTAAAACAACATTTTGGAATATGCAAATTTTTACGGTGCACACCGTTTGAGTACCATCCCAAAACCGGAAAACTTGTCCGCATTACTTTTAGAAACCATATTGTCCAGTTTAAATTGCAATGTCTCATTTCTGTCCTATACTCCACTGGGATGCTTCTCAATCTCTGCTTTGGATCGCTAGCAACTGCAGAGAAATTTCAAGGATTTGTCTTTTTTCTATTGTATTTAACAGTAATCGTGATGCGGTGGAATTATGACTTGAAAATTGACGGGATGCAGGCTATCAATACGTTTATAGAATTTGAACGCAAAGTGTTGAACGGTAAGACGAAAAAACATTAAAGGACAAAGACAAACAATATCGATGTAATCTAATATTTGCAGAAACCACCAACGACAAAGATCACAGTGGATCCCTGGCCGCAAAGTTTCTCCAGCTTTTAGAATTGTCAGTTGCCATTGTTCCGCTATTTCAGTTTGTGCTTATCATGGTTCGTCCCTGCACGGCACCCTTCATCCTCTCAGTATTTACTGGATGTGAGGAAACCAATTCGGTTGTGAGCTACTGCTTTCGAGCATTGGTTGCCGGATTCGAAACATGGATGGGGTGGCACATGCTCTATTCTGGGACAGCATGGATGTTCTACAGCTTCTATTGTGGAGTTGTCTGCATCCTAAACTACTTGCAAATTGTCAACGGGTGAGTTGAGACTAGATAAGGTTACTATTGCTTATCATGCTCAAAACAGTAAATGTGTAAATGGTGGTTTATAGACGGATTGTCAGTATCAGCAATATTGAGACAAAAAATGAATGCCTCCAACTCTACAGAGATATCCAAGTATTGGAAAAATCACTGAATGCTTTCCTCATGAATAGAATTGTTCCCATAATCTTGCTCTGTGTGCCCGGTCTGGAAGTTGTGGGAATGTATGTCTGCATCCAGTATCACGAGGTAATACCAATGCCTGGTTTTCTTGTGTTTCCCATCATCTACTTTGACGCCACACTTTTCACCGTTATGGTTTTCACCTTGGCATCATGGGTCTACAATAAGTCAAACAGAGTCCTCATTAAACTTGGCAGTGGACTAAACAATATTCCACCATCATCTCAGCGGAAATTAATGAAAAGGGAACTTCGATGCTGCTCCGTTATGCAGATAAAATTTGGATCCAATTTTGTCGACGCTGGAACACCCCTCGTCATTCAAAACTTTTGCTTGAATCAAACCCTGTCACTGCTTTTGATCAAGTCTGGGTATTATCACTGAGACTTGGTTCGGCGTGATAAGCATATGAATTGAGCAGTGTCTTAATTTTCAACATTTATTATTTATGTAATCCCGGAAACCATGCTATATAGAATTGTATATGTGTTTAGGTTAGATCAAAGTCAACAATATAGCATACTGACGTTCTCAGTTTATTTGAAATGTGTCAAATTAAAAATCTGTTGTATATAAAATTGCACAGATGAATTAATTGGCATTGGTTTACATAAATTTGAAATCTACTAAAGTCACAAATAAAAATATTATTTTACGCTTATTAAGTAGTTGTTAGCAACTTTATGTGAATGTTTCATATTCCACATGTTTCATATTCCGTTGCTTTATACTCGAAAGAATTATAGGGGGGATTAATTGGATGATCACGATGTGGCGTACAATGAGAAAAGAATGTTTGAAAATATCTTTTATTTATTTTTGATTTATTTTTGAATAATAAATAAAATACATTTTGCGGTGACCAGCTACTTAATCATAAATGTTAGCTTAGCGAACGTTTTGTTCCACGTAATATATATTTAACGAAAGTGAAGCTGGTCCTGCAAAAAAATGAACGTTTTTCTGCTAATTCAGCTTTCACTTATTTATATAGCCTTGAAATCGGAATAGTACATAGGTAATAAGCTATCGATTATTGGTGCCGGAAAACATTTTGCATGTAAATAGAAATTTGGCATTCAGCATTAATTTGAGAACGACTGGACTTCAACGCCAGAATTTTGGGTATGAAGTAACAATGACATGTACTAGCTCAATGTGAAGTAATACACTTACTGCCATTTTCCAAATTGATAACTCTAAACCCGACGCCAAAGTTAAGCCTTTGTCAAACTGCTTTCCAAATCTAATCACCCTCAATACCACATCAAGAGTATTCTTAAAAATTCTGGAATTGACCTGACCAGGTCTGCCGTACATAATATTATCAATTGCAAAGAAAAAAATAAGAATCAACCACTTTTAAGAAACTGGACGGCCTAACAAATATGGAAAACCCTTCGAGTCAATGAGATATTACAAAGCAGTGCAATATCTAGTAATCCGCAAAGTTTTATAAAAAAATCGTCCAGAATTCCATATCACATCGCAAGCCGGAAAGCTAACTGTAGGAAATCCAAAATTTAGAAGGACACCACTTTTCCTCGACGTGTTGAGACAGGATTTGCAGGATATGGGAAACTGAAACTGAGACTTCTTTTTGTGGGAACGATTATAAATTGTTGATTGACAACAATCGGAAGAAGGACACCACTTTTCCTCGACGTGTTGAGACAGGATTTGCAGGATATGGGAAACTGAAACTGAGACTTCTTTTTGTGGGAACGATTATAAATTGTTGGTTGACAACAATCGGCATTTGCCCGTTTGTGAATATTTGTATAACTTTATAACTATAAATAACTATAACTCTTAATAATTAACAAACAATCAAAATGAATCAAAGTCGTCATGATCCAAGCAAGCCCCATAAATCCAAAAATAAAGGACATCGTCATGAAATAGTGAATAATGAAAATAATCCAGACCAGAAGATCGTCATCCCATCCTCCTCGGAAACAGGATTTCTTGGACTAAACCAGACCGAGTTGCAAAATACTTTTAACGGATATATCACATCGTCACACCCCCGACACGGTCATGGCTATCATCACCGTCGACACAGTCAAAGTCATTATGAATCTGGGCAGAGGAATAGCAGCATGTCCCCTCCAACGTCTCCCTTGTCCAATCCAGACTTCAAACTATTATCCAAGCCTGTCGTCTCCATTATGTCGCCAATTGCAGCCAAGGGTCTGGACAGGAATGCCAAAAATAGGCGAAGGGTCGAGGACGGTAAGTTACTTCGGCTGAAATAAATATAAATCGTATGCGAATTATCAAATTATTACTGAAATTTTTGCAACTCGGATTAGATGATTGGGACGAAAACGACGACTACCTGGAGCTGCCACTGAAAGAACGCGTCGATGAAATTAGTGAGGTTCCCACTCCTGAGGAGATATTATCCAGTGAGGAGTTTTTTAAAAATGACGAATATGTTCCCGAGCACGAGGATCCAAAAAGTGAGTTAATTGGGAACTTAAACTTAGGATTTTACTTATTAAAAGGTCACATTATTTTGTTTCAAAAGCCTTGGACGATGCTGCAATTCTTAGCAGACTCCCTGCCGATCGCCTCTCCACCGTGGAAGCAATTGCATTTTATGATGTTGCACAAGCTCCTATTCAAACTCAGAAGATTTATTTATACCTGAGGAATACAATTGTAATTTTTTTGATAAAGTAATTTTTAGGATATTGCAAATATTAATTTGATTATCACAATAATAATGAATGTGTATATTACGTGTAGCTGTTTTGCTGGTTGGAGAATCCGAAGATTGAGTTGACCTTCCGAGCCGTATGGGATAGACTTGAATGTCCGTACAATTCAGACCAATTGATGGCTGCTCGAGTGTATATTTTCTTAAATCGACACGGGTACATTAATTTTGGTACGTACATGCGCATAATATTCAATTTATAACTTTAAAGTAATTATCGTAATAAATTCTTTGCTTTTGAACCTGTAGGAATTTTTCAGACGTTATCGGTAAGTTTCTACAAAATATGCGAAAGTTAATGCATTTTAGAAATTTTAGAGTCTTATGGCAAATTGAATTGCTCCAGTGTATTGAACTAGCTAATTAAAACGTTAATATTCTTTTTGCTACAGCCTCCTGTGAAACCCACCAATAGAAAGGTTATCGTAATAGGGGCTGGAGTTTCTGGATTAGTCGCAGCGAGGCAATTAAAGCGGTTTGGATTAGATGTCACGGTCCTAGAATCTCGAGATCGAGTCGGTGGTCGCGTTGTTACGTTTAGAAAACATTCTTTTGTGGCTGATTTAGGGGCCATGGTCGTAACAGGACTGGGTGGAAATCCTCTCTCCATTCTAGCTAAACAAATAAAAATGGATTTCTTGAAAATTAGGCAGAAATGTCCGTTGTATGAAGCCGATGGAGAAACGGTATATACTAACTCTAAACCTACTCATAACTTAAGAAGCTATAATTAATACCCTTGATTTTAATATTGTTTAGGTGCCGAAAGAAAAAGACGAAAAAATTGAAAAGGAATTTAATCGACTTTTGGAAACGTCTAGTTATATTTCGCACCATTTGGACTTTAATTACGTAAATGGAAAAGCAGTGTCCCTCGGAGATGTTTTAGAATGGGTTATTAAGTGAGAAGAACTTCTTCAGCATGACGGTTAACCTTGGCCGTCTTTGATATTCTGAATATTTTTAGATTACAAGAAAAACGAGTCAAAGAGCTTCAATTGGAGTACTATAGTGCTGTTCAGAAATTACTGAACAAGCAAATGTCCCTTGCAATGAAGGTATTAGGAAGGTAGCATGGAATGTTTGTCGGTGGTCAGCATTCAATAGCGTTAATCTTCCTAAGAAACCTATTTTCCTAATTTATCAACTACTACAAACCAGATGGCTACCAAGAAAAAGGAGGCAGAATCTTTCCAGGAGACAGTAAACAGGATTTCAAGGATTGACCCTTCAGAACGAGATGATAAACAAAGATTTGAATATCACGCAGCAGTTTTCGATATGGAAGAACGAGTTTTTGTAAGTTGCTGTAAATTTAATGATAAACAAAGATTTGAATATCACGCAGCAGTTTTCGATATGGAAGAACGAGTTTTTGTAAGTTGCTGTAAATTAAAAACACAACTAGTGGTGGTTAACATCAAGTTCGTAACATTTTGTAAAACTTCATCCTTAAAATTCTATTATTCAAGCTTCAAGTATTAAAGCTTTTAATATGTAAAAGCTGTTTAATATGTAATTATTGGCCATGGTCATTTCAGGAGTACGAAAATATGCAACCGCTTTTGACGAAGGTTGAACAACAACTCCAGGATTTAGAATCCGATCCACCACCGTAAGGGGATGAAACAAATTACTTTTTTTTAAAAGAGATTATAAATAAATATAATGTAAATATAGTGATATTCAAATTAATTTTTGCAGGGATGTGTATTTGTCACCACGAGATCGTCAAATATTGGATTGGCATTTCGCTAACTTGGAATTTGCAAACGCTGCCCCACTTGCCAATTTATCTCTGAAGAATTGGGATCAGGATGACGGCTTTGAATTTTTTGGCCCACATTTGACAAGTAAAGTTTTACTGTGGTTATTCGTAGCAATTGTATTTGACGCTCAATTATTTTAAATGGTTTATTTGAATAACTCACTAACAGCGAATCTTATATGCAAAAGTGCTATAACTATATAGTCTTTTTGTTGCATGATACCAATACCACTTCATGTTTTACTTATCTTATTCGCACTATCCATTCCATTCCTCTTTTCCCTTGGGTCTTCTGGCTATCAAAATTTATAAGGACCCATGAGTGGGGTTTCTTTTTATGCGCGTTTGGTTTATTTTTTAGTGCTTAAATGATCAAAAAGTTTTAGTATTTTGATTACTGCGTCTGAGTGTCTTAAATTTGGATTTCAACACGAATTAAATAACTTGTTTTTGCTTCAAAGTCATGTAATACTTGGTTGCATAATGTAATATTGTTTATGTTTCTTTATTTGCAGTTCGGAATGGATATTCCTGTGTCCCGGTTGCGCTGGCAAAAGACCTCGAGATAAAACTTAATACTGCAGTTCGTGAGATTATCACAAACAATACTCGAGGGGTTCAAATTGTCACGACAGAAGCAAACGGTGACTCCCTCGACAAGAAAATCTACGAAGGTAATTATATTTTGCATCAAGACATATTTTACAAGTTTTTAGATTGTCAATTCTTAATTTCAACAGCCGACACCGTCCTCTGTACGCTGCCGCTTGGTGTCTTACGACATTCTATAAATTTTTTCAATGGGCAGACTGTGCCAACCAGTCAAACGAATTTTAAGCAAATATGTCACCATAATGTAATCCAGTTTACTCCACCGCTGCCAAGTTGGAAGGTATTAATATTTTGCCAATTTTATTGTAGCCATGTTATTGGAGATTCCGAACTAATTTTTAGTCCGGAGGCTTAGTTTGTCTGTGTATCATTTCCGGTCGTTGAGCATGAGAAACGAGCATTCGTATGCCAAATTTTTACCACATGATAAGAATTCTGCAATGGCAACTAAAAGTTTTTTTTAACAAGAACGACTTAAAGTTTTACTATTTCTAAATCAGTTCCTATATACCTTAAATTTCAAATTCAATGCTCGCGGGGTTATCGATGAAATAAGATAACCCGAAAAATAG
>JAAXNX010002286.1:0-13972 GCA_036491905.1 Folsomia manolachei
AAAAATATAAATGTCATTTCAAGTTGGAATTTCCAAATACACAACAGAACTAAATAGAAGTACAAGTACGTTGACATACCTTGTAAAAATTGTCACTCGCACAGTTAATCAAAGCAGGCAGCAAAAGTTCAACATGAGGCTGAACAACCGGCCCAGGGTGAGACGCCATAATGCAGTACACAAATGACAGGGTATTAGTGCGGACATTTGAGGTCGAATTCTTGTCCCTACACAAATTAAAATACTCATTATTATTATTTCAAGTTTCTTTGCAATTGGAGTGATTTCGGTAGGTTTATAAACACTCACGAAAGACAAACGAGAATTCCGTTCATCATATTGGCAAGAAATTGTGACAGACATCCAGGGAGGACTCCTACCAACTCTTGCAGAAGCTGTAACGCAGCTTGACGACTTTTAATATTCTTTTCTTTTAGTTGTTTTTGCACCATTTTTACCTGTTATTAAAATAAAATATAAAATGCCCATCCAATTGATCCAATATTATTATTGTTCATTATATGTATGCCAATTCGTTTAACGGTTTAACATACAAGTTGTGGAATTTGTCCATCCAGAGCTTGAACTGCCGCTGTTGCATCTGAACTTGGTGGCAGACCAGTGATGCGAGATTCGTGTATTGATACTACGGCAGGCTTAGTCGCACGAAGGATGGATCTGTACGCACTAAAAATATCACATCGGACATTTTCTTCACGCTCGCGGAATCGAAGAATCAACATCATCGAGACATGTTGATATACATAAAGCAATACATCTGGTCGGGAAGTGATAACAGCCTCAATACATTTTGCAGCAGCCCGTCGAACCTAGAAATAATTTTGAATTAAAAGAATGTAGAAACTACGAAGAACCGAATAATATTATACCATATTATTAATTAACACTACCTTCCAAGACATGTCGTCGTCATCCGAATACTCATCCTCCTCTTGATCTTGGTCATTTTGAGCGTCATCGTCTTCATCACCTGTCGTAGTATCCATGCTCTCTTCACTCAAAGGGTTGAATCCATCTTGTTCGTCATCATTATAATTTGGATCGTGAGAAATAAGCTTCACGCAGAGTTGCAACACTGCTTCCAGGTGACCCAATGATCCCATTTCTTGAGGGCATCGAGTAACAAACACTTCAAAAGCCTGTAACATATAAAGCCATAATTATTATTGTCCCTATTACTTTCGCGAATCAGGTTATTTTACCTGCAGAGTATTCTCTTTCAATTCATCATCATCCGTGGACTTGCAAGCTTCCATCAACATTGCAACAATTTGATCCAAGTAGTCTGAAAATCTCTGGCCCGAATTTTTACAAACAGTGGCACAACACTGAATGTAAGTGTTTGCATGTCCAGACTCCAGCCCTTTGCACATCTCATCCACCAATATTCCAACCATTTTTTGGAAATGAATTGCTCCACAAGAGCTAGAAAGAAATCCTAAAGCCACCACTGTTCGTTTCCTGACGGCTTGCCGACCAGAGTTCAGTTGAGGAAGTAATGCATCCAATAACATGGCATGGTATGGATGCAAAATAGTTCCAAACCGGGATAACAAATCGCTCAAAATGTCCAAAGCCTCAAGTTGCACCGTAACATCTTCTTGCTACAAAGATTATAAAATTATCAACAAACTTCGAAGAATCAATAATATTTATTGAATATTTATGAGACATGCTAATTTAAAATGTACCTTTGCAATCGCCACCGTCAACTTTCCAATGATCTTTTTGCAAATGACAGCTGCCAGTTGCTGAGATGTAAGGGGCAGTTCAGTAATCACAGTTTTGAGACCAATTGAGGAAATATCCCGTAGTTGTTCCTTGTCACCAGTCATATTTGTACACAGTGTATCCACAATTGTTTCCACTTGTGCTTCTTTAACTTTTGCAACAAGAGGTCCCAAACTAAATATGTTACGAGGTAATTAATAATAATAATAATACAATGCAAACTAACTTTGAACCTAAATGCAACTCTGACTGAACTAACCATTTAACAGCCAAATTCTGAACTTCGCCATTCTTATCCTCCAGTAATTTCAACAACATTCGCACAACCTTTCTCTCTGAATCATCATCCAATTTGATGGAATCCTTCTGAAGTTCCGTCATCAGGTCGTTGGTAGCCATGAATCGAAAGTCCTTATCGCTGGACGTCATCTATAATTGCAATTTTTAGCCATAAATACATTTCGTTCTTATCCCATCCCTCAAAAAGCACAATGCTATGCTACCTTCTCCAGTAAATTCGCAATGTGAAACGATACCGTCGACATTTTGATATTGGTTCTTGGGCTCGCCCTTAAATCTATTGTTTTCTAATCTAGGGAGGATAACATTTGAAGCAAAATTAACCCTCGAGAAAAACATAGAACATGTAAATTAATTAGCTATTGCTTTTGACAGCGCCTCAGCAGTTTTAAACAAAGATCACAATCACTTGTAAGGGAGTAAGTGTTTCACCACCTCCATTGTTACTTACCTTCACGAGTGGACTACTCCTCTCCTCGTCCACTATCGAAACTTTAGTTTTTGTCGAAATTGTCGAAATTCTTTCAAAGTAAAAAAGAACGATTTTTTTTCACCGGACAGAAAGAGAATAGCTCCGAATTTCTTTGACGCTGTGAGGGGAGCAGATTTTAGTCTCTCCTCAACCCACGCGCAACGGTTGCTTTCATGAAAATCACTAGTTTTTGCATGCGCTTCACTTTCACCTTCGCCAAATAATTAAAACAATAGTTTAATGGTTGCAGTATCCTATTTTCGTGCCATTTCAGTCTTGTTTCAAATTCGCAACAGATATTTTACATCTGTATTTTTTTTCTTTTTGCTCTGCTACCATTTTTAATATATTCCTTATTCCTTATTCAATATAGTTTTAAGCTATGGGGAAGTATTCCACTGGTTAAGTACAAATTAAATAACGTCGCCAACTGAGACCTAAAGTAAATATACGGCATACAGTAATACAATTGTCAATGAGAGAGAAAGTTAACTCGCACAAAAACCAAAAGGAATTAATGTATTTTAGGTTTACGAAAGGTGATCATTTGCACGGAATAGGCATATTTTTGTGGCTGATTTTTCAATTTCTTAATTGTTGAGACTGCCAGAATACAATAAACTAATGAACCAGGTCTGTAGTTTGGGTTTGTAGTGTGAAAATTTATAAACCAGGCAGCTTGTTTTTGTGAACTATCTAATATGTTAAATTAACATTGTTAATGCTATGAATAATTTCATACTGTAAAGATGGTATTATCTCAGAAATATTTTATTTAAACAACATTCGCAACCTATTGAACTGTGGAACGGGGAAAGCTCCATTTCTTCCCATGCCGTAAGGACTCTCATTTCGAGTCACCATATAAAATTTTCCTTTTGCTTTCCTTGGACAAGAGTCGCCAAGAAATACCATTTTATTTGTACAATCACACTTCATTCCCTGAAATGCTGTCCAGGAGTCGCAACTGCAACCGACGACGCTTTCTCTGTCTGCCACAGACTCCACAAAGATTTCTAATGCTCGAATATGACTGCAGTACATGTCTGAATATAAAAAATATACCGTAATAATATCGCGGGTGATATATTGCAAGATTTATTGAAAAATATGTAATTTCACCTTCATAAGACGGTAGTGCTGGGTTTGGGCAACCAGGTTGGAAAATTCCTTGGTTAACATAAACATCCACATGCCCCATGAGTATTCCCATCCCCAAATGATTTGCGTGCCAGAAACTGTCTCCACCATCAGAATGATACACCTTCATAGATAAAGGAAAAAGATAAACAATTTTATACAAACGTATAAAATACCGGATTGTATGTATATTGCGAATTAATGGGTGTTATAAATATTGATTTAGTACATCAACGAATTTTGCATCTTCTTCGTTCAGCTTCTTGTCATCCGTTGCCATTCTGAAGAGTGGGAGTGATGGATCCAAACCTATATTTTTAAAGTCATTGTTATATATATCTGCGTCCCTCTCACACTCGATCATTCATCATTGTACCTGAGATCCTACCAACTTGTCCATGCAAATCAGAACCCATCATTCCTGCGGCATGCTAAGCGTAACCCAAATTAAATAAGGCAATTAAACAAACCACAGGAAAGCCACAAATATATATATTTAAGTTTATTGGCTTACAGCTCCTAGTCCAAATCCAATGGCATGTACGAGAGAAAGGTCAGCACCCAGTTGCATTAAAAGCCTTCCACACATGACGCCCACATATTCCGTGACCCTAGCTGCGACAGTGTAACTGTACTTACGGGCCTGTATCCAATCAGTCATAATGACATTGTAGTCCCCATTTCTAAGATATCCTAAAACAATATGATTGACAACTTTCTGAACCCAGCCAGACAGTAGGAAATTGTATTACTCACCATCTTTCAATCTTATAAGCAGTGGATTCGTAAATGTTTGATTGTAATCGTGAATTATTAGTATCGTTTTTTTCGTTTTGTCAAAGGCTGTCGACGTTGAGGCATTTGCCACTTGGAGAATATCTCCAATACTGCCACTTTCACTGTTAAAATATAGGTTAAAATTTTCATAACAAATAAGCCTTAGGAAAATTAGATTTTCTTACCGATTAAATAACACGAATGCAACAAGATAAGAATCGGATGCTATATCCCAAATCCTTGGAATGCTTCTTTGTCTCGCTGTAAAATTTGGGTTTTGATATCGAATCCCATTCCCTTCAATACTATTTACGGTACTTGTATCATCTTCCGACGGTTTATTAACAAAGTTTGCAAGAATCGATGTCATAGACGAAGTCATGGAGGATGTCATGGAATGAATGGATCTAGCTGCATCGAGCATACCCGAAATTCCTGAAAAAAAGCCTGCAACAGATCCTCCCGTCCCTTGCAAAATCAAAAGAAAAAAAAACGATTGCATGCGAAAGTTGTGCTGCTTATTGAATTAGGAAATACTAAAGTTGAAGTACTAAAAATTAAACTAAAAAAAATTAAATGTTTTAAAATTAATACCTTGTCCAAAAGACGGATCTAGTTGAAGCAGTAAACCCAATAACACGAGTGTGTTGCGAAATTCTAAAATGCACTTCATGATATGTCACCTTTTCAAGTAAAGTGTAAAAGTAAAAAATTGACTCCAAGCCAAGGACGTGTAAAACAACACTGTCCACGAGTTGTTCGTTTTCATGAACATTTTCATGAAGTTGTAAACCCAGAGTCAAATTGAGTGTCGAGTGTGCGATATAAAAATCATAAAAATAATAATTAATGGAAAGCTGTTGAATCAAACGTCCAAAAAAATGAAGGAGGGACCAACACAGACTCAGGATCAAGAACGACTTTAATGATACTTAATCTACTGACTGAGATACAGCAAGGATCAGGAACAACCATCAACCAAAGCAGTCACATTCTAGAAATAATTACAACGCGATTCATTTAAAGAATGTACTTAATTCAGTTTTTTTATGAAAAATGAGGCATTTTCTCTTGACGCTTGAAGGACTTTGCGTAGTGGAGAACTCGCAACATTTTTATGAGATAAGGCAACCATTAATAAATGATGACACCGCTACTGGCACTGACCCTAAATGGCGATTGAAGGTACAAATGAATTATTCATCGAATGAGGAATTTTTCATTAATTGTACAAAGGTTCGGCTTGAACGGATATTTACGATTTTGATTGTACAAAGGAGTAATGCACAGTAAAATGTTGACAAGTGAGTTTTGTTAGATTGAAACCAAATCAGCATTTTTGCCAAGGGTTTGCTTCACTAGTGCAATACCATATTACAAGAATTTGTAGCCAACGAATCTCATCTTAGAGTTGGAACTCTAAAAACTGGACAAGGGTTGCCTAAATACATGCTATGTCAATTGTGATCATTTGACATTTTTCACTTTCATTTTCCTACAACTACTGGATCATATTTCATATGTTTTTCATTGTTGACCACCTTGAAATTAAGAATGCATCTATGAATTCACCATTCATAGGAAAGCTTGTCATTCCTTCAGATTTATAGTTTCATATGCATGGAATTGGAACTGGAAATATTGACCATGCAGATACCAGAATCTACAATCTACTCCTCAACCACATGCATTTACTCCTTGTACCTTTGTCCATTTACAATTGACGATTGTTACGTCTGTACAATAGTCAGTTAGCCAGGTGAGAATGGACTACCTTGACTCTGATGAGGTTCAGGCCATTGCCACCCCTCGTATGGAGCTCAGTCATGAAAACAAATCCCAAGTTCAAAAGCATGGAAATAGTTGTGTAAAGTAAATGGTATGGAATGCTTGTATTGTAAGCAAGTCATATCTGTCAAACTCATGAGTTGGACGAGGATGTGCTTTCATATCTTATTTTGAGGAGTGATTGTGTGGGGGTTGCGGGGGTCCAATAAAACATCCAAACACGTTATGAACCAAACCGATTTGAATAGAGGGTGGTTGGTTAGTTATCCGGTGGTATTATTTGTATGGTATCAAATATCATCCATGGTAAAAAATGTGCCCACGGGGGAAATATGAGGGTTGATTTGAAAAGGTTTTACCAACTACGGCCACCACAGTATTACTTGACTAGTATTCATACCCATGCTTTTAGTCCTATTCCAACAATATCATCTTTAAGGATGGAACCTTTTGCCGAGTTCATCCACTTGCATACTCTATCAATGTGGTATGGATGTATAGCAACATGACAAGACAAACATTCAAAATTCAAGTTCAAGGAATCCTATTCCATACGTTTTGTTGCACGGGGATGATGTGATGTGATCCACAAGTCCAATATATTTACTAGTTGGATTTGGAAAAGACTAGGAAGGGAGTTGAGCATGCCTCTGTCTGGAAGTTTGTCGAAAGTGAAAGAACTTTGGAAAATCATGTGGATTTAAGCAAAGTTTTATAACAAAGTTTGGTTGGAAACCTGTTGATCCATTCGGGAAATTGAGACTTTTGAGTGAATATTGTGGACAGGGAAGGAATTTGCAGACGTGTTAAGCGAACCCTTGATTTGTACGTATTAAGGAGAGTTCGTTAAGTGGAAGATCACTACGCGTGAATGCGGAAGTTTTCTATCGCATAATATGAGGTAAATATTTTAATAGACCATTTAAAAATTTATCAAGTTTTTTTGTCACTTTTGAAAAACTGTGGTTCAGTTGCATTTGATTCTGTTATAATGTGTCACGGGCAATTTGTCGGAGTCACTGAAACATGAATTGTGAAGATTCAGTTTCACTTTGCTATACTAAAAGGGAAAAGACCCTCCGTATGTTTCGTATTACTTGATGATAATCAGCAAACAAAGTTTTGCTTGAATGAGTTGATTACGATTAGTTGCACTTACAATATATATTTGAATATCTTTGAAATTTTCAGAAAAAGATGGAAATGTTGGACATACAATCTCTCCTGGCAAAAACTAAGCCGGAGGTTGGAGCAGTTATCAAAGCAAACTGCACCCACTCGGAGCATGAACAATTGAATCTGGTTTTGGAACACTTCCTCTCTCCATCCAATCCTATTGATGATGAGAAAATACTGGACTGGTTGGGATGGATAGTTGCAGGGGGGTCAACTCCAGAAGAGTTTTCTTCCACGGTTCGCCTTTACGACAAATCTACAACCTGTGGGCTAGTCTGGTCCGAGAATGTAGTGGCTTATCGATGCCGAACGTGTGGCATTTCACCCTGCATGTCCCTCTGCACGGATTGCTTTCGGTACTTGTTTTACAGCTCAAATTATTGTTTTTCTGAAAAGTGCTTGCTGTAAGATTGTTTTATCTTTTTCTTGTTTATTTTCAGCCACGGGAATCATGTAAGTCCTTGACTCCAAATTTAATGACTATATTATATGTAAATTAAATACAGAAGGGCATCCCATAACAGAATTTTTGTTCATTTTCAGCAAGGGCATGACTTCATTATTTTTCGGAGTGAAACAGGCGGAGCTTGTGACTGCGGTGAAATCAACATTATTAAAGAATCTGGTTGTTGCTCATTCCATGGTCCTCGTGGATCCCATTCTCTACAACAACGTGGAATCTTATCTTCCTCTACAACCGATCAATCCGGATCCGCACCAGCCGACCTTCTCTGCATTGCGAGTGGAATGATGCCTCATCTTTTCCACAGATTGATTCTCAGCATGCGACAAGAACATAGGAAACGGGAGGAAGTCCCTGCAGCCAAAAACAAACCAATGGTCATGAAGTGCAAGCATAGCGTGGAAAATAACAATGAGATTTCGTCCAGTATTTTAGTCCAGGGTCACAAATTCATTAAAATGTTGCAAGGTTTTGCCGATATGGGTGTGGCCATGCGACAAGTTATGATTCAAACTCTAACAAAGTCACAGCTTTACACGTCACTTGTTGCTCCCTTGTTGGATGGCGGTGGTCTTGGAAGAGTCCCCAATTTCCACACGTTTTTGGAAGAACTTGTTTTCTGGACGGTTAATTTCGAATTTCCTGAAACAATTTGTTGCCTTCTTCTGAGCATGAGGTCGGATTTTGTGTATAAAGAAGATTTTACGAGGGCATTTGTTCTACATTATAACCTTATCTCGGAAACTATACTCCGTTCCGGGGATCCGTTAACCTTATGCAAACACGTTGCAGCAGTGTCCGTTCAATTATTTTCAATTGAAAATTTAGCCGTTCAAATGGTAGAGACAATGAATCTGTTGCCCCTCCTCATCAATACTTTACACACCATGATCAACCAAGCTCTGGTTATTAATCCGAAAGGGAGCAAGACTAGGAAAGTTGTTGTGGACTGCGATTCCGACATTATGAAGAACAATTATTACTGGCGTAAGTTATTACATATTCGAACTCTACTCCATACTAGCGATGTGTTTTCAACAATTAATAAAAAAATGTTTCATTTTTCAGCAATTAAATCGGACCTCAAAGAACTTTTATCCCATAAACCTGTGGCATTCAAATTTTTCCAGGATGAGACTCTTCTCGGAGGATGGTTTCAATTTCTCTCCCATTTTCAAGGCATGAATCTTGGCACCTACATCCAGAAAGGAAATCCTCACATAGAACAGGAAACAGAGACTCATATCGGAGCTTTCACTGCTGAATTGGAAATAAGTGCTACTCCAATGTGGACTTTACTTTCACATCTCAAAGATTCCTCCACGTCCCACTTCACCATTCGAATTGTTCATCACTGTTTCCAGAATTTGGCTGTATGGTCCGAAGGGAGCAGTGCTGTCCCCCGGGGAAAAGTATCCTTCCATCTACCACTCCATCGCAACTTATCCAGTTTTATTCGACAAGGTTTACTTTATCAAGGACTTTCTCTGGAAGAAATTTTACCCCCTAACTCCAAGGTCCAGCTCCATTCCATTGGACAACAGTTGATTCAGCTGCATTCAACTTTTTATCAAATTTTGAGTCGGCTGTGGTCGCGAAATGGTGCGGAAATTCTGAATCAAGCAGAGTCTTATGTGAATAGTTTATGTTGCAATTCCATGATTGATGCGGATAGCTTCCTGCTTCAAGTGGTGGCAGGTTGTATCCCAAGACAGGACTTTCTGTCCCTAGTTTTTGAAGAGTTTCAAGTTTACAATAGTTTGGGTCTACTACCGTCCAACAGTTTGGATCCTGAGGAGCAGAATGCAATAGTGGAAAGCTGTTTGCTCTTCTTGGCAACTCTTTCATCGTCCCGAATTAATCTTGGGATGTCGGATGAAAATTTAATGGCATTGGAAATGTCAACCTTACTCTGTAAAGGAGACAAGTTACACAGTGAGCTGTTGGAATTGTTGCCGGAAAGATGTGGATCGGATGCACAACTACAAAATTTTGAAAAGGTTCTGGCTGAAGTAGCGGATTTTCAATCGCCTCGTCAAATGCACCAGGGAAAGTATGTGCCTAAACCAAGTATCTGGGAAAATTTATATGACCCTATTCATTGGTAAGACAAAAAATGAATAACTTTGTATATAATATAGTAACGTATTACTATCAATTCTTTTTAGCTTGATGCGATCTAGTAATCGAGCTGAATTCCAAATTTCAATTGATCGATATCAAGAATTTGTAAAAAGATCCAATCTAGTCGGATCATCGTTCACAAATTTATGGCCACCATTTCGTATCCCACGATTGGATGATCCAGAACTACCTATTTCAGATCCACAGCTACTTCTCTCTTCTAATCTAATGTTGGAGATCCTGTTTGTAGTATTCTTTCGAGCTGTACATCTTGGAAATGTCCCAAACTTTACAATATCCTTAGCCGTCTATTTGTTGGAGTTGGCAATTTCTTCCTCTACGGGCAACTGGTTTTCAAGCTCAAACGACAATAATTACACCCCAATCATCCCATCCTCACAACTGTCAATCTATCCGACGGCCGACTTTGTGTCAAATCTTATCAAAAAAGTGAACTTATCATCATGGCTAAATCAAACATACATCAACAAATCAGTGCCAGAGGAAAGTATAATTTCCCTTCTTCTTCAACTTTATATCCAATTTAAAAGCAACTCTTCCAGTTATTCCTTACCGGAAATGGCAACTACTTCCTTTGGAGAAAGTCGTGTGGGAGACGGGGCTTATTTTATTGGAAATCTGTTAACAAAACTAGGTTCCCGATTTCCAACTGTGTATTCTTTTCTGGTGGCCGAAACTGCATCTCAAGATCAGTCTGGAGAACAAATCATGGAAAAAGAAAGGGAAGAAAGGAGAAAGCGAGCGAAAGAGCGAAAATTGCAGCTCATGACGGAATTGGCAATGAAACGACAACAATTCATGCAATTGAATGAGGATGCAACGTCCTCCATGGATGAAAATCCTGTCCAACAATCTGTTTCTGGAGAAAATAGTTCCACTGGAGGGGGAACGGAATGTGAATTTGAGTGTGTAATTTGCATGGAGAAAGGCGGAAGCAAGTTTGAGAATCCATACGGTCTCATAACCTACCTGATGCCAAGTTCCGTAATATCCCATAGAATGTCTGTGGACTCATATGGTCCTGTGGGAGTGTCCCCACATCCTTTTGGACTCTATTGGAAAAACCTCGCCGGAGAATTTGGAAAACATTTTGATGAAAGTTCCATCCGGCTCTCGCTACCTCTGCATTTCGGAAATGGAGTCAGTATTCAAACTTGTGGCCATTATTTACACACGGATTGTTTTAATTCGTATGAAGTAAGAATAATCTGCGACGTATTTTATGCAAAACTAGTCATATAAAAAATTCATTTTTGTTTGATTTATTAGAATTCTCTCAAGAAATCCAAGTCCCACTTCACAAACCAGAGAGAAGTTGTGCAGTTGAGTCATAAAAAGTTTTCTTGTCCCCTCTGTCGTCAGGTATGCCAAAAGGGGCATCCAGCTGCCTTTTATCATTCATTTCCTAGTCTCAAAAAAATTGACTGCAATAATTTACAATTTCAGTCGGGAAATTCCTTCCTCCCCATAATAAAGGATACCTTGGGAGGACAGTTAAGGTGTAGCTTGGTCCCAGAGCCTGAAGACATCAATGAAGAAAATGAGTTGACTCGAGTCCTAAAAAAGCGAAGCACTCTGGTGCTGTCACCCAAACAGAAGTTGGGCGTTGAAAAGTTTTTGGACGATATACAGAAAATTGTGGCATTTACAAAACTAAAGGAAATTGACTTTGGAAGGAACAATTCAAATCATTCTTCGTCATTTTCATCTACTGGGGCTGCCACCAGCTCGGGTGCCCAGTCATTAAGTCTCGTATTTTTAAATGCTTTGGAAATGGAATCCTTGAAGGTCAAGAGTGCTAATCCAGAGATGCATCGATCCTATATCCTTCCCCTCTACTCTGTGCTGCGTTACTCGTACAAATCTTTGCCAACTGGACATAGTAAGAAGATTTCACAAATCTGGGAGACAATTCTAGGAACTGGAGGAAATAGTAGTTTGACAAAGTCGTCGCACAGAAATGTTCCAGTACTCCTTCGAGACTGCGATGTTCTTTTGTCCCATCTAATGCTACAACTCCCGTACGGAACGGAGAGGAAATATCTCAAGTTGATAACACAAAAATTACTCACTCTAAAATTAGTTCAGATATTAATTGGCCTATGCTCACAATTGGAGCAGAATGACTTTATTTCAGTTCAAAGTTCTTTAATGCTTCAAACATCAACATTGTCATCCCTACTTCACAAGATAATGGAACATTTTGTCAATTCTGCCTACTTTAACCAGCGTCAACAAATGGGAAGTGATTTTCCCCCAAGTGTAATTTCTAGTCTTTTAAAAAATGCATCGGAGCTGGACAGCTTTGTAACCAATCGCATGCGACCATTTATAAATAAAGTTGTAGAATGGTCTTCCATTGTTTCTTCAAGAAATCCCAACCCTGACACTTCCACTCCTATGGATGACATTCAATCAGACCAATCTCTACCACTTCAACAGGATGAGCCACAAACTTCCATGGACTTTAATCGCTTAATTTCCCAATCTCAATTTGACAAATGCTTATCCTCCTGGTTAGAAGAGTTATTGCACAAAGATGGAATTTTCAGTTTGTTTACGACACAACTTATTTCATGGGACAAACCACATTTAAAAGATATTTCAACGGAGTATGACCAAATATTTCAGAGTTATCGAAAACTCAAATGCGTCAATTGCAACACCGTTCCAAGCGAACCGGCGCTTTGTCTTTTTTGTGGGACAATTGGTGAGTACTTACTTCTGAAACAATATTAAGTAATCAAAATTAAATGTTTTTTATGTTTTGTGAATCCGCAGTGTGTCTCAACAGTTTCTGCTGTTTGGATAAGCAATCAAAAGTATCGGAAGTTATTCAACATTCCAACGAGTGTGGGATGGGAAGTGCCGTCTTCCTTTGCGTTGGAAGTTCTGCCATTCTAGTCGTTGTTGGGAGGGAGGCTTGCGTGTGGGGCTCGGTGTTTTTGGACAGTTTTGGTGAAGAGGATTTGGATTTAAGGAGAGGAAAACCACTTTTTCTGTGCAGAGAAAGATTTCAATTTTTACAACGGCAGTGGATCACACATTCATTTCACAAGTATGAGCTAAAGTGGTTTCCCCATGATAATATGCTATAAACTAACTAATTACGAATTAGAAACGTTTGGGGGTAGTGGTAAATGTATGGGATAAAAACGGAATGAGAGATTTGTTTATATGCTATTTATGTAGTGTGTGTAGTGCATCTGGAATGAGCTGAATCTCAAAGATGAGCTTTGTGGTGTAAAGATAATTGTGGAGTTGAACATTATTTAGTAAAATACAGATATTATTGATTGTAGTCGCAAGCTATTGTTATATTGCTTATTTATAAAGGACGTAATGTGGACAAATTGATGAAGTGGAATTAAGGATGGCTTGAATTACAGATGATAATGTCAATATGTAATGTTTAAATGCGCATGGAAGTGTTAATAATATTATTCGCTTAATTTACTAATTATTAGTTTTTAGTAACCGAACATTAGACAGTGGCAGTAAAAAAAAATATTTAAAAGTAATACTAATATTAATTTAATTTGTAATTTACTTCAAATGAAATGGTGGTCAATAAAAGCAAAATGAATGCCCTGATTAATGGAAAATTATAATATTGCTGTATGCAACTCCATATCTTAGATATTCAAACGGTTACATAATGATTGGTAAAATACGCAGAAACTACCGACTAATGAAACTGTTTGGCGACGTATTTAATGCATGTACCTTGCAGTCGCATTGAATAATTACAGAAGAATGCTTATCTTAATTAAAAAATATTATGCGATCATAAAAAGTTGAGAGACCGATGATGGCCAGCAAAATGTATTGCTGAAAAGATGTTGAACAAGTTTCACTTTTTCTGCTATCCATTTTATGGCGACCGACTTTCGGCCCGCTAAAAAGTTTAACCAGGACCCTTATGGGGGGCCATTTTCAACCTTTTTCTGGTTAACTTT
>JAAXNX010002287.1:0-13969 GCA_036491905.1 Folsomia manolachei
TCGTTCTCACCCTCTCAAACTTCAAGTTATCTCTACTGTCCACCATTTCTTGATGTCCTTTAACCCACGCTAAAGTGCCAATGTGTCCCTCTGCCACCAGGAATACGATATCCTTCGCCCAATAGACTTGACCTGCATATCAAAACCATAAATTACGACAAACTATAAAATACCCGGCTTCGGTAATCACATACTCTGAAAATATTCTGCAAGTGCAAGCATGAGAGCAATTGACGCCAAATTTTTCCTGGGTGAGGCATGTCTCGGGAAGAATGGTGTATTAAAAACAAGTGCCTCCGTTCCTGCGGCACGTTTTGCACGAAGCACCGCAAAAACATTTGTCCCTCTCAGAGCATCCTTCTCATTTTTTAAGACAGGGTCGATAAAAGTGTAATTTTGAAGTTCCACCTCAGATAACCCAACACCCCGGAGGAGTCCTTGAATATATTCTGGTGTAATATGCTCTGCCGACGCATCCTGTTTGAGAAGCTGGTTTAAGTAGTTCTCCGCTCTATGACCGCCTCCAAAGTTTTCGACGACGAGACCAGGAAGTAGGGCGTTCTCCGAGAAATAAGTTTCTGTATTGAAAAGTAAATAGGTTAATGTTCCTCCAAAGTAATTTCTGCACCTGCCTATAAGCTATTTTATGTACTTACTCATGTTATACTCCACATTGGCCAGGAATCCCAGCCAGATAAGCCCCGCAACGTAGCAAAGCAGTCCAACTTTTTGTCCATGTTTTTGTAGAAAGATAAGGATTTTACTGCTGTCATCCGTATTGGGGTTGGTTAGTAGCCCCATCCTTTCCTTTGGCGGACCACAATTAATTTACGATAAATGATGAATTTCGGAAAATTTCTTTGATTTTATTCAAAATTTTGATAATTTCAAAAACTGAAAAACTGTCAGAAAACTAAAAAGTTTGCCGAGTAATGGGACTCCCGCTCGACATCAGACTGCCCCGGATTTGGAAACTTTGTCTTTGTTCAACAAGTGACGCTATGCAAAAAACAATGTTATTAATTTTGGAAATTTCATAATTTTTTTAAAATTTCAAAACTTCTTTTTAATTGAACTTCTAAAAATATAATTGGCTGCAATTGGTTATTTCCGTACGTCACAAAAATACTTGGAAATAGGATGATGACGTCTAAACTTTCTTCTAATAACAGCCATTCATTCTGAATGTAATCTTTGTAGCACTAAATATTTATTAGTGCAGACCTATATTTTAATTTGTGCTTAATGTGGCATGCAACGTTATGACACGAAGTGGAGGCCTACTTTATTAATTAGCGGTGACGATTTATGTGAATGCTTTGTCTGTACGTCTGTACGTCTGTATTCACAATTCGAAATAGACATTTGGAAGTTCCAAATTGGAACTGAGAGTACCAAACGCTACTTTGTAATATTGTGGAGTTTTATTATAATTCGTTGCATCAACTGAATTGCCCAAATGTACATACCTAACATAATTTATTGTCGTGATTTCGATGCAGTTGCAATGTGTCCTCAAATACGTTCGTTTAACGAGTGTCTCATTATCATACAATTTGCAATAAACACCATTCCGCATGCCATGGCGCATGCAGATTTAATAGTGATTAATTTGCCTGCATTCATTCAAAATGTGGGGACACAATCGGGTCAATTTTGGTTGTAGATGGTGTGGGTCAGTTTTCATCGTTATTTTTATTTTCCTTAATTCACAACCTTTGGAAGGGGCAAGGTTGCAAAATCAATTGAATAATGGCGAAGGAAAAGTCCGGAAAATTACATCCTTGCGAAGGGAGGGCCGGCAGGAAGCTGTGAGCGAAAAATGAATTTATTCAGATTACTGATATTTCTCCATCAACGCAATTATTTACCCCAACAGGGCATCACCCTAATCTCATTCCTCCAACAATCCGTCAAACGCTACGGCGAGAAGAAAGTTGCCTCCTCAATTCACGAGCTAGCCCAAAAAAGTCTCTACGACCTAGTTTGGTTCCTCGCCGGAGACCTGGAACCCTGGCTAATTTACGACATGTACCAAATGTACAACGCCGCCAGTGCCGATGAGCGTGTTCTCGCCGTATATGAACGTTTCCGAGCAGGACAAGTAAATCGCAGCATTGTCCCCGAAGTATTCTCCCTGGACAAGAAATACAATCAGTACGCCTGGTATAAAAACGTGAGAACCCGACTCCTCGAGAGTGTCGATAAGTACATGGCTGGAAGTCTAGTGGTTAGCAAGGAACCCCCTAAAATTGAATTCGGACCGGATGGAAAACCAATTATCGAAGGAAAACCGGAAACCGTGGTGGCTGCTGTAGTAGCAAAATCTTCGACGACAACATCTCCACCCCAAATTGTGGGTGGGGACACGGACGAAGATCCGGATGATGAGGAAAGCACGGATTTAGATATCGATGAAATTATAGAAGGTTTTGGCTTTTATTCATAAAATAGTATAAAATATTATTCTGTATTTTAAATTAATAAATCCCAATGTCCGCACAACCCCGGAATGTTTCTTGAGGTCCACAACCCACGGCGTGGGTCCCATTGGCGCAATCGCCCCAATTATTTCCCGTCCTATAATCCCATTGAAGCACGCATCGACTACATTTAATACTGAAGGGAAGTCGGAGGCTAGTTTTGTACAAGCCTTTCCTTCTGGAGGCGGGTTGCCTTGTTCCAGAACCGTCGGCGAGATGGAGAACATTTTTCTTGAAGCATTCCTCAGTTTCGGGATCTGCCCGAGAATTTCGGGGACAGAGTCGGTAACTAAAATAGCCATCGTGGGCTCCGGTCAGTTCCACAATTATGGGAATTATCTGTAATAATATTTCAGTCATTTTCGGACCGAAATTTTCGGTGCCATAAATTTGGCAACTTTATTGCAAAACGGTTACCTGTCCCGCAGTATAATTGCGAACAACAATTCCTCTCCCGTAGGTACCTCCATCTTCCTGACTTCGTGGGGTCGGGTCGGCATAATTATCTCCACAGACGCCACATTTGCCCCCGTTTTGGTTGTGTTGAGTCACAAAGTTTCCACACCAGAAGGTATCATCGTCATAATTAATTGGTGGATTATACTGCTGGAACTCTGGAAATCTCCATACGGATGCACGCATTGGGGGCTCTAACACTCTGCCATGAGCATTCACCACGTCCCAATTTCGAATGTAGATGGAGAGGATGAATATTTTCGAAATTATGAGACTTTGTGGAGATAGCATGTTAAAAACAGATAGTTTTTGGGAGGCTGGTGATTTCAGTTTCTAAATTGGTTTGTGATTTGGAACCAGGATTATGCATTTATATACGAAGAATCAGGGTCATGCGAATTCTAAGCATTTTCTTGGTTGAATGAATAGCTGACATTGACATTGACTCTTTTATGCCAATTATGGTTCAAAAGAACAACCATTAAACTTTGACGGGTTAATTATCTACAGTAATAAGTAAGTATTAATCAATGACGTTTATTGCATTCTGATTTGCTTCCGTCAAGTAGTTCCGCGGATACGGAATAATTATCTTGAAACAATGCCAATTAATATCCGCATCTCCAGAATAAATCAGTCATTAATGAATTAGCCAGCTATTTTACTGCCATTAAGAATACTGAGCTTGCACAATGATTTAGATTCATACCCATTTTATTTATTTATTTCATTCTTATGCATATTCCGAGAAGTATGAAGGATTCCTAGTTTAGACAAAAATACAAAACTTTTGACGCTATGTACGCCAATAATCATTGTGAATCCTTCTTTTTCTCCGGCAAACTGTCATGATGCAAAAGTAAATCATCCGCTTTAGCGTCTGAACCTTCATGAACGGGAGGAAGTTTATAAAGAGCCTGAGCATCTCCTGCGGCCTTTCCAGCAGATTTTTCCAGCAGCCATCTTTTCCTGTCTTCTTCCTTCTTCTTGGCCTTGGCCTGAGCGGCACGTTCTGCTTCGGCAGTCACAAACGCGTTCTTGACCATATGCTTAATGTCCTTGCTCAACTTGACCATTTCTCCGACTGAGATTCCAATATCCGACAATTGGCCGAGGGTGTCAGAGTATGTGAGCTGGAGAATAGATATTTAATCAAAATTACAGATTTTGTATTTTGCAATTATTGCCAATTTCTCAAAAACTTACCCTAGCTGGTCGATGCATATATTTGCAGACTTGTTTGTAAAGATTATCAATCGACATCTTAATCTGTCCAATCACTTTCGTTCTATGTGCCGAGGTGGACTTGATCCTGAGGAGAGTATCATCCAGCCTTTGTACCTCTTCTTGAAGGACATCCTTGTACTCGACAATTTGGCTGAGGAAATTTCGGTATATCATGATTTCGTTGGATTTTATCTGCAAAGTATGCAGAACGAGGAATATTAGTATCTGCATATTTAGTTACTAAATTTTAGTATGGCTCTAATTGTCACTTACAAGATTATCATTTTCCTGAGATTTCTGCTTATTAAAAGCATACTCCACAATTTCCTCGTTTCTCGCACCCAACGCATCTTTAGCAGTGAGGAGGTCGGTGTATCTCTGAATAATTTCTCGTATATCGGGATACTCTCCATGACTGTTTTCTTTAACTTTGGCCAAATAGTCTTTAAAAATCTCAAATTTCTGGAGACGTTGCAACTGAGAATCACGGACTTCTTGAAGAGCCACAAATTCTTTTGTGACGCGACGAAGTTCACGTTCTTGACCTTCGGAGTTGGCCTGTTCTTGGAGGAGTTTTTGATGGGATCGCTCCCGTTTTGCGAATGAGTCCTGCAATGAAGAGAAAGCGGTCAAGGTTTTGCACAATTTTTGCACTAATTTGCACAATTACCCTGTAATACCCACACAAATGCGGGATTGAGTCGTAAATGCTGTTGTATCGTTCTGTGGCTATGGTCCATCGGGCATCTAGCGCCTTCTTTTCCTCCTTCCAAACCTGTCGAGCTTGCACTAGTTCCTGGTCTAGGCAGGATATTTTTCTTCGAGCTTCCTCCATCTCGGTGGCCGGAGAAAATGATACTTTCTCGTAAAGATGTTCATAACTGGGGTGGATTTAATGGTAATTATGTTAATTTGTTATTCATAGAGTTATTAGCCAACAAGGATTAAGACATACTCTACAGCCTTTTCCGTCATCCGGTCATCATAATAGTTCTCCAAAGATTTTTGCAGGATTTTAGGCCTCTTGTCGGCCTTTTTCGAGTTGAACCAGTCCATCTCCATTTTGTAATTGAGTGACTTTTGTGAATACAAACAATCCAACCGGAAACCGCTGGATGTACAAACAATATTGGGGGAGTAGGAAGGGTGACAACTTGTCACTGACAAGTAAGTTAATCACCGGTACAGCACCTTGAAAATATCGAAGTAGAGTTGAATACAAACAAGCAAGTTCCTGGTTAAAAACGAGGTTAGAAAATTAGACGCCTGAAAAAATGAAATTGAGCATGAATTAAATCAAGAAATTCGTTATAGAAACTTTTCCATTAATCCGCCACAATACTCCATTCTTATGAATATGCACATTTCCAGAATTGCATGTCAACTCCAGTCAACCTGAGTTGTAATTTATGTCGCCCTTCTGTGTTTAAATACAGAATTGGAACAGGGGAAATGAAAAATGCAAGTTATTAAAGCAAGAAAAGAATTAAACAGATAAATCCCTTTTGCCCTTTTTCATCAGTTTTCTTGCTTAAATTCGCTCCACCCAATTTTTCATTTGTTTCATTGTTTCACTGCGATTAAGCAGAATAAGANCAGAATAAGAAATATTGTTACAAGTAAGTGACAGTTGGTTGCTTACTGGGAAGAAGGTAATGTCGCTGGTTCTTAAACTGACGCAAAAATGCAAATTAAATTAGTTTTCTGTACCATCTTGTCTGTCCCGTTTTAAGCTAAGCCTTATCCAATCTTCATTTCCTAATAATGGGTTCGGTTGGCTTAAATAATGTTAAATGATAAAATACAGAAAGAAAGTAGACAGGGAGAAACACAGTTCACTTCATATCCCCGGAATAAATCTTGTTGAAGCTTAATTTAGCTCCGAATCGGAGCCTGTGATGAAAGCTTGGCCTGGTTTTGGATTTTCACCCTAATTCGGGTCGGGTTAACTTTGTACCAAAGACCAATTTACCCCGGAGCAGGACCCATCTGCATCCGTTGACTTATCCGAGATTAGTGTGTCGGTTCGTTATTAAAAAACGTCGCCGGATTATATTTTTCATTTTTAGGGAAAAGTAATGAAAAAACGGAGGTACACCCCACCCGGGTAGTAATCAGGTATGGTAATCAGTCTAGGGGAATTATTCCGGACTAAAAAATGATTTAAACACCCCGTAAAGTTTTTAATGCAAATTCGTAGGATGTCTAATTTTGAGGATGAATTAACATTTACGAAGCTCGTATTTAACGAAGGAGAAAGTCGTGCTAGTAGTGGACAGCAAACATGCAGTTAGTGAGTTTGCTAAGTGAGTTTGATAGATTTTAATTTAAACTGTATTAATTGGAATTAGTCCTGATTACAGAGCTCTTGTAGTTGTCACGTTCTCTCTGTAATGGTAATGATGAAACGAATATCTAACCCAGAGGGCTTTTATCCTGTTATCCATTTTACATGCCCACTCCAGGTGACACTGAGCCGGTGGTAAATAACTAACTTGGCTCAATCTACATTTCGTGAGGATCCACATGACAGACTCATGACACAAATTTAATTTGTCTAGACAAGGATACGTCGTGTTGTGTTTGGTGGCACTTGTGGAGAACTTGCATAAAAGGTGGGCTTAATTAATTACCAAAAGCTCATTAATGCGCCGGCATGTCACAGTTTGTCTTCTTCAATCCAGGAAGGGTTAATTATTCTGGGTTTAGTCAAGATAAACAGGAAAGCACGACTTTTCTTTGAGCAAGATATACACAAAATTTGTTCATGTAGCATGTAAATGATTTGGTTGCAATGGATTGAAAAAAACATCAAAGGTCCAAAGTGAAAGTTTCATTTATTTCAGAATTTACAAAAAGTAATCAAACTTTCTCCAAGAAAGTCGTAGAAGGAGCTACATGATGATAATGGCAGTGGCTTGGGTAGAGCTGGAGTTTAAAAACTAATATCGGTCCAATATTATGCCATGTTGTGTACTTGAATGCCTGATATCCGTAAACTTAAAAAGTAACAAGTGTTTGCAAATAATTTCCCAGACAGGGTAAAGTCATCAAGGGGGAAATATCCATTAAATCCTTTCATAACCAAAGTAAAGTAAGATTTGATAAGTTTGCTTTTCCTTGCTCAGGTTGGAGAACGGGTCTTTTACTTAATGAAGGGCATGTTGACAAGGGAGGATGAAGCATGTTGGCTGGGTACATATTACTAAATATTCCTCCTGGAGCGATTAAATTTTCCTTACTAGAAGTCTTGGCTTGATTCATGGACGAAAAAATACTTGGCCAGAGAACACTTTTTTATCGAATTTTTAATCCATTCCTATGTACAAAATTCCCATCATATTACGTAGTTTGCTTAGTTTTGAACTAATTTACATTCGTAACGACTTTCTCCATGGTCCACACTTTACTAATGGTCATTATGGATCAACTTTTACTAATGAATTTTTCATCACTATTAAAATCCGTAAATTAGGTAAATTAGTCATATTAGAAAATTTACTCCGTTTAAACGTCGCTATATTATTTTACAGTAGTGTAATAACGATATTTATTACACAGGTCCCTGGTTTTTTGGATTATGTTTAACTTCAACCTCTGCCCTTTACTTTCTCCGACTTTCTCTCCGAAAGCAATCTCATCTCATCCGATTTCAATCACGCTCCTGTCATATTTTCACACATCACCGATATGTCATGAGAAATGTGGGATGTTGTGGTTTTCCGAGTTTTGTTGTTCCCGGATCGTTTCACTTTCACTTGAGGAAAGTAAGTAATCCTTATTTATGGGATGTGGAATTGGATGTCATGCTTTGACTGAGAGACTTTTCTTTTAGATAATTCATATCGTCAGCCAGCATCATATGTGTCTCTGTCTGGGTTTGAGGGAAACTGGGGCTTTTTTCTGTGATTTGAGTTGAAACCCACAACCCACACTTGTGAGGTAAACAGTTTTCTTGCCAAAGGAAAGAATACGATGTGATTCATTTCTTGATGGGAGGTTTTGCGGAAGCCATATCATGATTTCGAGAACATGGCAAGGTTAGGATGGGTGAGGCAGTGTCTGATTATAGACTTATTGCAGATATCTTTGTTTTTTCGATTTACCCAACCATTTATGTCATGTATCACATATCGGTAGTAGACGGTGACAAATGAAGGTGGAAATAATAATCAATACCATTTCTGATTTCATAGTCAAATATCCCAATACTTGAATAAAAACTTATTTTATGTTGTGACCATATCGTTCAACATATTTTTAAACAAAGGATTATAAATTAACAGATACGCACAAGGCAAATTGCTTATATTTTTTTATATTTTTTTAAACAAATGTTTTCAAGTCGAAAACTAAACCCCACAGACAAATGTGGAGACGTTTGTAAATGAATGTGGACATAGTTCATGAACAAGCTACAAAAAAAGAAAGTTGGGTGAACCTCTTTTGCATTGAATTGATAAGTTTTTCGTATCTAACCCACTTCATTTTATTGGAATAGTTGGATGCGGAGTTCAAGAAATCTGGAGTAATCTACTCGTTTTAAATTATACCCAATTTCATAATAAACTTTTAAGTGTCACAATTTCCAGGAACAATAACCTGCCCAATTATATCATTTTGTAATTCTTTGTAATTCTTTCCAATAGTTGAAGTCACTTTATTCTAACCATCTAACCCTCTGATCAGAAATCTAAGTGTATTTTTGCACCCCAATAATAGAATAGAGTTTGTCTACTCATACTTATGCATGTAATAGATTGTGCTGTACTATGGATTTCCCCTTTTCCACGGTCCAAAAAATTTCATCATTTATCAACATGTCATTTTTCCAACGATCACTTCACTCCAGTACAAACTACAGACCAGAAAATCACAAATAACACACCACTACCAAAACTACATCACATATTTTTCCGAGATATGACTCCACGTCGACCTAGACGTCGCCTAGTTTAACTTGCGTCAGAATTCCGACCGTCCATCTCACGGAACCCAACCCAGTCCAACTTTTTGATACGTTGTGATACGATTTGAGTGAGCTTTTCATTTTGATTCTATCATTTTGAAACTAATGATCCTTGCAAATGGAAAAATTGGATGATGGGAACTCAACAACAAGCCACAAACCAAAGTACAGATTGGAATGTAAAATAAAGTTACATCACAAACCCTGAGTCAGACTTGTGCCTTATTAATATCGTACGATTCTATCCACCCACACAAAAATCCGGAACGTGTCAAACCAAACTTTTCATCCCCTTATCCTTGACAGTTTGGACACAAGTCGGGAATTGGATTCCTTGTGTTTCAGCAAGAATGAGAATAATGCTGGATCGACTTTCTCTCAAATTCCGACCAAATTCCTTGGGAGGGAGAGATGTCAATCGTTTAATTAACCGAGATTCGTTCAATCCGATTTGAGAAGGAATCCCTTTGTTCTTCCTACAATGTTGGTGATGATGAGAGAATGGATGCCAGACTCCGAAGTTCGGAGTGCGGACTGACAAGTTACCTACCAAACATGTAACCAAACAAATAACCAAGTTGGCTTTGTAGTATGGTACAAATTTACAAACAACTGGAATTCCGGATGCTTTGACTTTCTCTTTATTTGTCTCATTCCGGTGTGTCTGACTGCTGTCGCTCCTTTCTTTGGTAAACAAGCTTCCAGCAATTTGTCCAAGTTTGTGGAGTTTAGCGAATTAGAGGCAAAGCAAAGCAAACCCTTTTACTATGTCTCGTTAAGCAAAGGAAACAAGGCCGCAAAGAAAACATTTCACAAATTGCTCAAATTCTGCCGTTCCGAAACAATGTAATTAAAATTGAATGTTATCCCGATTTTGTCATGCATGCCTAACTCTCCTGCACCCCATAGTTTACTCAAATAACAAAACAATGGAAATGGTTAATCATTGGAAAAACATTGTTAAAAAGTCGGACGAATTTAGAATCTGGGAGGTCCCGACCCAACCCACTACCCGGGAGACGGCCGCCAGAGTCAAAGTCAATGCCAATATTCATTCGGTACAAAATAGTGATAAAAATCGGAACAGATTGTCGGAACCGATAACATTTATTATTACTTACCACCGAAGGAAAAAAGCTGTGTGGGTTAGAAAATTGGGATTTGAGACCCATGGAAAAAAGTGACATGACTCTGACACAGGCTGAAGTCTCATTTTTCCGGATTTTTATTATTTTTCGTCAACATATTTGACTTGACTTGTCTTTTCTACCCCAATCTCGTCCCGTCTCGCAGTGCCACGGCCACTTTTACTTGACAACTTCCTAGTTTCTGAAGAGGCAAGTGGGTGGGTGAGTTAAACTGATGTCGGATATGATGTGTCAAGCTGTCATGCCATTACGTTTTTCTTCTGTGTCATCTATCGTCACCCACTTCATGTTTCCGTCAAAGTAAGAAAAAGCTGCCAGAGTTTGTAACACAGCTGGATTTTTTGGTTTTCTCCAGGAAACTTATTCCTTTTGAGAGACAAAGCTACAAAATCGATTAAGAAATTAAACACGATAAAATTAAAAGGCCATGAAATTTTTTACCAGCCTTGACAAAACTATCATCTCACTCTAAACCAAAGTCTAAAAATGTAATGCAACCAAATCAAAGTGGCCACAAGTCCACCTTCAAAATAACTTGTTAGCCCTACCTCACCCTCCAAACCAAGCCAACCCGACTCTGACTAATGATTGTAGCCGGAGTATTAAAAAACTGAAAAAATCAACCCTTTGTCAGAGCAGAGCCTTGGTCGTGATGTGATCTGTGTGGGATTTGGATGTGACGTACCATTTGGTTGTGGCACACAGTTGAAATTTTAAAGCTGTCAAAACCGTAGAAAAAGTAAATAATTGATGTTACAACCGAGAAATGGAATGAACTTTTTTAACAATTGTGTTAGCCAAGGGTGAGTGGACGAACTTGGTCGGACGAAGGCGGAATTAATAATGAAATGATGATGGCACATAGTTGGATATTATCTGGGCCTTAAATGATGTGTGATAGTGGTCAAAATTAAATGAAACCCCCACCGTCCCTGAGAATAATGGAATAAAAGGATTGAGGACAGACGGAAAATTGAGTGAGAAATGACCCCCTCCCGACGTCCTATATCTCGCTTGGTGTCCCTTTACTAAAGCCTTGGCTAAAGGGACTTTAGCCAAGAAGTAAATAAATGGTGAATTTGTCTCTCACATTATAACTGGGTAATAATCTCGGAATCTTAAATTGGATTCATCTCATTCAGGGTATGGAATTATACCGGTGGTAAAAGTCACGAGGAAAAAACAACAGCTAGCACGGTGGGGGCTCGCTGAAGTGATCTCAGAAGTTCTTATACTACTAGAACAAGTAATAAGTATGCACCTCGACTAAGAAACTAGTTGGTATTTAGTTGGAAAGTCCCTTTAACTGGGTAAGGTCTTGATGAGCCGCAAAGGACCAAAACGACCCCCAACAGTAGTTGGGTAGAAGCTTGGACAAAACGGATGCATTTGGAAAAGAGGAAGAAAATACAAATAAGTTCACTTAAAATTTGAAACTTATTTATTATTAGAGAGATCAAATTGCTAGATTTCGGTTGCAAAAACCAGATTTTGCAAAATAAATAATTAAAAAATTCCCCAGGTAAGGTTCGGACATTGGATAACTAAGATTAAACTGCAAAATTCTTTTCCAATGGATTTCCTGTTAAAATGTGAATGTAAAAAATTTGTGGTTTTCTTAGCGGAGCTCAACGATTGCATATTTTCAGTTTGCAGGAAAAAAGCCAAGCGTCTTCTGAATTGATATGTTGTCATTATATCCCAAGACCCAAAATTCTGATTATAAATTAATATTATCTCCTTCCCTTGGTCCTCATCCTTCAGCCACTCTCAAGCGCATCATTTTCTAGTTTGCCACAAAGCCGTAGATTGGAAAGGTGAACAATTTTTGACACGGACAACCTTCTTTGAAAAAATGGGACAGCTGAGAGAACACGAACAATTTGTGGACCAATCTCATCTCCTAGATTAAAGATCTGTTGGAAGTTTCAAAGTGATTTGAACACAGCAACTGTTTTTAGTTTAAGTAACAAGGTAGGATATTAGAGCAAGGGTGCTTGCTCTGCTCGGGAAATAAATAATGAGAGTTGTCTGGTCTCCTGTGTTTTATTTCCAGGTTACAATATTATATATGACCTTTCTCCTCTCCCTCTCTGGACTCCGAAATTAAATGCCAATCTTCTCCAAACCCACGGACCGACAGACTCAGAGGTCCCCTCCGGTCTCTTGGATTCTATTTCTTAGGTTCCGTCCTAATGGAAGGTTGCCACAAGACTTTTTCAAAGTTACTCTACTTTGCCACATAACTCATCAGAAAGGGTTGAACAGAGGTTCCTTTAGAACAAAAAAACGGGCGAAAACATTTAATTTAGTTAATAAACGAATACCTCACTCAAACCTGGATTCATTCCGTGCGTTTCAGTCATGTAATCAAAATCAAATCCAAAATTGTCTTCTGTCTACATGATGATAATAACATGTTCTCGAATTCCGACCTTTCTCAATTTCATCAAAATCAAGATTAAAGGCATCGTGTGAAATGGAATGATCCTTCCAACTTTTAGATGAGATGGGAGACGATTAGAGTGAAAAATGCAGGATTTTTTTGAATTGATAAGTTTTTTTGGGATATGGTCTTGTCGCAGAAAGCAATGGGTCGCACCCAGTTATTAATATTTTGGGGTAAATCCTTTATACCTAATTATTAAAAGATAGAAGCCTTGTCGTTTTCGAAGCGAGCAATTAGTATATAGCAGGCGTAATGGCTATGTGGCTAATCGCTTAATCTAAGCAATTACAAAATTAACGCAGAGGAAGGGACCAAGGACCAATTTGACTCTAAATGAATCTTTCCATCCATCCCACTTTTCTTTAAAGATTAACTCGGTCTCAACCAAGTTTTGTTTTACTCTCTCCAAGCCCAATCATGAGCCTCAACCCTAAAACTGGAATGAAAATGAAAATAAATGAGCCCAAGAAACACAACAAAGCCAATCCTAATCCGTGGGATTATTGCAATATTAATGTCTCTGGGACTACATTTACAGCCTGGAATTGGCCCCTGGAAAGTAGCGTTAGGGTTGATTTTATCTTTATCGGTAAATACGATACCTCTCCGGATTCTAGTTTCCATCTCGTCACTTTTACGGCGTTGATGAGTTTGAGTTGACGAAGGATGAGAATTAAGCGAGATGATGAGATCATATCACATCAACATGGCCATCGCCCATCACCTTGTGATGATTTGGATGCTGAGCTTAATGAGTTTTCTGAAAGGACCAAAAACAAGGGTTGGGGGCAGGGTGAAGTGCATAAAGGGAAAAAGGTCTTTTTGTAAGAGAATTACCCAATGGTATATGCAACACAGGAGTAGATGGCATCCATGGGCTGACTTGTCGTAGGAAACTGGGATTTCGGATAAAGACAAGAAAGTTGCTGATACTACAGACTTACTCTGTACGGTAATGATAACCCAAACAAACTATGAATGCTCAACCATTCTAAATGACATGGGTACAAATAAAGCTCGAATAGTTGAAATTAAAAATATTTTGTGTTGCATTTGTTAAACACCAAATTAGAAAACGAACTAAATATAAGTATACTAATGTCAAGGTAGGTTTAGACCCAGTAACATACGATTTTAGATATTCCGGATTTTGTTTCTTTTTAGCCCGAGCCAGAGGCGAAGGTGCTTATGTAATCGTCATGTCTGTCCGTCTGTCCGTCTGTCTGTGTGGTCCACG